>JAJSRW010000074.1:0-24476 GCA_022414725.1 Microglena sp. YARC
TAGCAACTCACTGTCAAAGATCTACTGAGACTCTTGGACTGCGTCTACTTGGCGTCTTGACGGATTGTATGAGAAAAACATGAGATGGGTGAGCAGTAGGCGAGGCGCCAAGTTAGATTCCTCACGACGAGCGTATGCGCCAATCCAGGGCCAAAGCAAGTACTTAAGCCGTCGAGCTAGTCTTGAGCGGAAAAACTATCAACTTGTGCAGGCAGAAGATCAGTCCTTGCACAGGCGCAAGTGGCGTTGCTACGCGTTTAGCGGCCAGGGGGCCATTGACCTTTCAATGTTAGAGTTGTTACAAAGTGAAGGACTGAAGTAGAAGGAAAGATACACGCAACGAGTGCGCTGTATACCAAAGGACCAGGGAGTCTTGCAGGGAAGATCCTGCCAGACCCGTTGTAGGCCATCAGCAGCCTGTGGGCCTTGAGTGGCAGGCAACTCGGCACCTGGAGGCGAGGACCATGCACCGAGGTTGCATTATGCCGACTCAGTGTCTGACGTATATGCGCGGCACAATAACAAAACTCGGACCCTTTTCTGGTTTAGGGTTTTGGTCATCGACACACCCCTGATTGTAATGGGGTTTATTGTTTGTGGGTGCTTTTTTGTTTAAATCACAGAGTCTCATACACCCCTCGCGGTGTCAAGTAGACTTTACCCATGTACTGTAATGTAATGTAATTGTAAAAGGCCACTTTGATCTTGGACTTTGGTTACATAGCTGTTCAGGACAGCCCCAATTGGCTGGGCGGGGGGGGGGGGGGGGGGGCTGTTGCAGAGCTGTAATATTCTGTTGCAACCATACAAATCTCGGAGGATTTGGTAACGCTGTGTATGATCTAGTGAGTTAGCAACTCACGTCAAAGATCTACTGAGACTCCTGGACTGCGTCTACTTGGCGTCTTGGACGGATTGTAGAGACAACAAGAGAGTCGTGTGAGCAGCAGGCGAGGCAGCGCAGGCAGTAGATTCCTCACGGACGAGCGTAGGCAATCCAGGGCCCAAAGCAGTACTCAAGCCGCTCGAGCTAGTCTGAGGGAAAACACTATCACCTTGTGCAGGGCAGAAGATCGTCCTTGGCACAGGCGCATAAAGTGGCGTTTGCTTCGGTTAGCGGCCAGGGGCCATGACCTTTCAATGTTAGAGTTGTTACAAAGTGAAGAACTGAAGTAGAAGGAAGATACACGCAAGAGTGCGCTGTATATCAAAAGGGAGTCTGCCAGGAAGATTACCTGGCAGACCCGTGATAGCGCCACAAGCTAGCCTGTGGCCTAGTGTGGCAGGGCAACTCGGGACCTGGAGAGAGGCCATGCACCCGGTATGCATTATGCCCGACTCAGTGTCTGACGTATATCGGACAAATAACAAAACTGACCATTTTTGGTAGGGTTTTGTCATCGACACACACCCCTGACTGTCAATGGGGTTTTTGCTTTGTGGGTGCTTTTTTGTTTAAATCACAGAGTCTCATACACCCTCGCGCCGGTGTCAAGTAGACTTTACCATGTACGCGTAATGTAATGTAATGTAAAAGCACCTTGATCTTCGACTTGGTTACATAAGCTTCAGACAGCAAATTTGGCTGGGTTCGGGGGGGGGGGGGGGTGGGGGCGGGGCTGTGCAGAGCTGAAGTATCTGTGTTGCACCAACAATCTCGCGACGGAGATTGGTAACGCTGTGTATGACTCTAGTGAGTTAGCAACTCACGTCAAAGACTACTGAGGACTCCTTGGACTGCGTCTACTTGGCGTCTTGACGGATTGTAGAGACAACAAGAGGAGAGTGGTACGTGTAGCAGTAGGCGACGGCAGCGCAGGCAGTAGATTCCTCACGACGAGCGTAGGCAATCCAGGGCCCAAAGCAGTTACTCAAGCCGTCGAGCGTAGTCTGAGGGAAAACTCCATCACCTTGTGCGCGGCAGGAAGATCGTCCTTGGCACAGGGCATAGTGCGTTGCTTCAAAAAAAGGTTTTTTGCGGCCAGGGGCCATGACGCTTTCAATGTTAGAGTTGTTACAAAGTGAAGACTGAAGCGGTCGAAGTAGAGGAAGATACACGCAACGAGTGCGCTTGATATCAAAGACGGGAGTCTGCAGGGAAGATCCTGCAGACCCGTGTAGGCCACAGCTAGCCTGTGGGCCTAGTGGCCAGGCAACTCGGGACCTGCGAGAGCGCCATGCACCGGTATGCATTATGCCGCACTCCCCAGTGTCTGACGTATATCGGACAATAACAAAACTGGACCCTTTTGGTAGGCGTTTGTCCACTCGACACACACCCCTGATGTAATGGGGTTTTTTTGCTTTGTGGGTGCTTTTTTGTTTAGCCCTTAAATCACAAGAGTCTCATTACACCCTCCGCAGTGGTTGGTTCAAGTAGACTTTACCATGTACCGTAATGTAATGTAATGTAAAAGCACTTGATCTTGGACTTGGTTTTACATAGCTTCAGACGCAATTTGGCTGGGGGGGGGGGGGGGGGGGGGTGGGGGCTGTGCAGAGCTGAATATCTGTGCACCAACAATCTCGGAGGATTGGTAACGCTATGTATGATCTAAGTGAGTTAGCAACTCACGTCAAAGATCGTACTGAGACTCCTGGACTGCGTCTACTTTGGCGTCTTGGACGGATTGTAGAGACAACAAGGAGAGTGTGTGTGAGCAGTAGGCGAGGCAGCGCAGACAGTAGATTCCTACACGACGAGCGTAGGCAATCCGGGGCCCAAAGCCCAAGTACTCAAGCCGATCGACGCTAGTCTGAGAGAAAAACTAGATCACCTATGTGCAGGGCAGCAAGATCGTCCTTGGCACAGGCGCAGTGGCGTTGCTTCGGTTAGCGGCCAGGGCCATGACCTTTCAATGTTAGAGTTGTTACAAACGTGAAGACTGAAGTAGAAGGAAGAACACGCAACGAGTGCGCTTATATCAAAGACAGGGAGTCTGCAGGAAGATCCTGGCCAGACCCGTGTAGGCCACAGCTTAGCCTGTGGCCTAGTGGCAGGCAAGGTCGGGGACCTGGAGAGGCCATGCACCGGTATGCATTATGCCGACTCAGTGTCTGACTGTATATCGGACCACTAACAAAACTGGACCCTTTTTGGTAGGGTTTTTGTCATCGACACACCCCTATGTAATGGGGTTTTTGCTTATTGTGGGGTGCTTTTTTTGTTTAAATCACAGAGTCCTCATACACCCTCGCGGTGTCAAGTAGACTTTACCATTACGGTAATGTAATGTACATGTTAAAGCGCACTTGATCTTGGACTTGGCTTACATAGCTTCAGGACAGCAATTTGGCTGGGGGGGGGGGGGGGGGGGGGGGGGGCTGTGCAGAGCCTTGAATATCTGTGGCTGCACCAACAATCTCGGAGGATTGGTAACGCTGTGTATGATCTAGGAGTTAGCAACTCACGTCAAAGATCTACTGAACTCCTGGACTGCGTCTACTTGGCGTCTTGGACGGATTGTAGAGACAACAAGAGATTGGATGTATTGAGCAGTAGGCGAGGCAGCGCAGGCAGTAGATTCCTCACGACGAGCGTAGGCAATCCAGGGCCCAAAAAGCCCCGAGTACTCAAGCCGTCGAGCTAGTCTGAGGGAAAACTATCACCTTGTGCAGGGCAGAAGATCGTCCTTGGCAACAGGCGCAGTTTGGCGTTGGCTTCGGTTAGCGGCCAGGGGCCATGACCTTTCAATGTTAGAGTTGTTACAAAGTGAAGACTGAAGTAGAAGGAAGATCACACCAACGATGCGCTTATATCAAAGACGGGGCAAGTCTGCAGAAGATCCTGCAGACCCCGTGTAGGCCACAGCTAGCCTGTGGCCGAGTGGCAGGCAACTCGGGACCTGGAGAGCCATGCACCGGTATGCATTATGCCGACTCAGTGATCTGACGCTATATCGGACCAATAAACAAAACTGGACCCTTTTTGGGTAGGGTGTTGTCATCGACACACCCCTGATGTAATGGGTTTTTGCTTTGTGGGTGCTTTTTTTGTTTAAATCACAGAGTCTCAATACACCCTCGCAGTGTCAAGTAGACTTTACCAGTACCGGATAATGTAATGTAATGTAAAAGCACTCTGATCTTGGAACTTGTACATAGCTTCAGACAGCAATTTGGCTGGGGGGGGGGGGGGGGGGGGGGGGGGCTGTGCCAGAGCTGAATATCTGGTGCAACCAACAATCTCGGAGGATTGGTAACGCTGTGTATGATCTAGTGAGTTAGCAACTCACGTCAAAGATCTACTGAGACTCCTGGACTTGCGTCTACTTGGCGTCTTGGACGGATTGTAGAGACAACAAGAGAGTTGGTGTGAGCAGTAGGCGAGGCAGCGCAGGCAGTAGATTCCTCACGACGAGCGTAGGCAATCCAGGCCAAAAGCAGTACTCAAGCCGTCGAGCTAGTCTGAGGGAAAACTATCACCTGTGCAGGGCAGAAGATCGTCCTTGGCACAGCGCCAGTGGCGTTGCTTCGGTTAGCGGCCAGGGCCATGACTTTCCAATGTTAGAGTTGTTACAAAGTGAAGACTGAAGTAGAAGGAAGATACACGCAACGATGCGCTTATATCAAAGACGGGGAGTCTGCAGGAAGATCCTGCAGACCCGTGTAGGCCACAGCTAGCCTGTGGCCTAGTGGCAGGCAACTCGGGACCTGGACCCGAGGCCATGCACCGGTAGCATTATGCCGACTCAGTGTCTGACGTATATCGGACAATAACAAAAACTGGACCCTTTTGGTAGGGTTTTGTCATCGACACACCCCTGATTGTAATGGGGTTTTTGCTTTGTGGTGCTTTTTTGTTTAAATCACAGAGTCTCATACACCCTCGCGGTGTCAAGTAGACTTTACCATGTACGGTAATGTAATGTAATGTAAAAGCACTTGATCTTGGACTTGGTTTACATAGCTTCAGACAGCAATTTGGCTGGGGGGGGGGGGGGGGGGGGGCTGTGCAGAGCTGAATATCTGTGCACAACAATCTCGGAGATGGTAACGCTGTGTATGATCTAGTGAGTTAGCAACTCACGTCAAAGATCTACTGAGACTCCTGGACTGCGTCTACTTGGCGTCTTGGACGGATTGTAGAGACAACAACGAGAGTGGTGTGAGCAGTAGGCGAGGCAGCGCAGGCAGTAGATTCCTCACGACGAGCGTAGGCAATCCAGGGCCAAAAGCAGTACTCAAGCCGTCGAGCTAGTCTGAGGGAAAAACTATCACCTTGTGCAGGGCAGAAGATCGTCCTTGGCACAGGCGCAGTGGGTTGCTTCGGTTAGCGGCCAGGGGCCATGACCTTTCAATGTTAGAGTTGTTACAAAGTGAAGACTGAAGTAGAAGGAAGATACACGCAACGAGTGCGCTTATATCAAAGACGGGAGTCTGCAGGAAGATCCTGCAGACCCGTGTAGGCCACAGCTAGCCTGTGGCCTAGTGGCAGGCAACTCGGGACCTGGAGAGGCCATGCACCGGTATGCATTATGCCGACTCAGTGTCTGACGTATATCGGACAATAACAAAACTGGACCCTTTTTGGTAGGGTTTTGTCATCGACACACCCCTGATGTAATGGGGTTTTTGCTTTGTGGGTGCTTTTTTTGTTTTAAATCACAGAGTCTCATACACCCCTCGCGGTTGTCAAGTAGACTTTACCATGTACGGTAATGTAATGTAATGTAAAAGCACTTGATCTTGGACTTGGTTACATAGCTTCAGACAGCAATTTGGCTGGGGGGGGGGGGGGGGGGGGGGCTGTGCAGAGCTGAATATCTGTGCACCAACAATCTCGGAGGATTGGTAACGCTGTGTATGATCTAGTGAGTTAGCAACTCACGTCAAAGATCTACTGAGACTCCTGGACTGCGTCTACTTGGCGTCTTGGACGGATTGTAGAGACAACAAGAGAGTGGTGTGAGCAGTAGCGAGCAGCGCAGGCAGTAGATTCCTCACGACGAGCGTAGGCAATCCAGGGCCCAAAAGCAGTACTCAAGCCGTCGAGCTAGTCTGAGGGAAAACTATCACCTTGTGCAGGGCAGAAGATCGTCCTTGCACAGGCGCAGTGGCGTTGCTTCGGTTAGCGGCCAGGGGCCATGACCTTTCAATGTTAGAGTTGTTACAAAGTGAAGACTGAAGTAGAAGGAAGATACACGCAACGAGTGCGCTTATATCAAAGACGGGAGTCTGCAGGAAGATCCTGCAGACCCGTGTAGGCCACAGCTAGCCTGTGGCCTAGTGGCAGGCAACTCGGGACCTGGAGAGGCCATGCACCGGTATGCATTATGCCGACTCAGTGTCTGACGTATATCGGACAATAACAAAACTGGACCCTTTTTGGTTAGGTTTTGTCATCGACACACCCCTGATGTAATGGGGTTTTTGCTTTGTGGGTGCTTTTTTTGTTTAAATCACAGAGTCTCATACACCCTCGCGGTGTCAAGTAGACTTTACCATGTACGGTAATGTAATGTAATGTAAAAAGCACTTGATCTTGGACTTGGTTACATAGCTTCAGACAGCAATTTGGCTGGGGGGGGGGGGGGGGGGGGGGCTGTGCCAGAGCTGAATATCTGCTGCACCAACAATCTCGGCAAGGATTGGGTAACGCTGTGTATGATCTAGTGAGTTAGCAACTCACGTCAAAGATCTACTGAGACTCCTGGACTGCCGTCTACTTGGCGTCTTGGACGGATTGTAGAGACAACAAGAGAGTGGTGTGAGCAGTAGCGAGCCAGCGCAGGCAGTAGATTCCTCACGACGAGCGTAGGCAATCCAGAGCCCAAAAGCAGTACTCAAGCCGTCGAGCTAGTCTGAGGGAAAACTATCACCTTGTGCAGGGCAGAAGATCGTCCTTGGCACAGGCGCAGTGCGTGCTTCGCGTTAGCGGCCAGGGCCATGACCTTTCAATGTTAGAGTTGTTACAAAGTGAAGAACTGAAGTAGAAGGAAGATACACGCAACGAGTGCGCTTATATCAAAGACGGAGTCTGCAGGAAGATCCTGCAGACCCGTGTAGGCCACAGCTAGCCTGTGGCCTAGTGGCAGGCAACTCGGGACCTGGAGAGGCCATGCACCGGTATGGCATTATGCCGACTCAGTGTCTGACGTATATCGGACAATAACAAAAACTGGACCCTTTTTGTAGGGTTTTGTCATCGACACACCCCTGATGTAATGGGGTTTTTGCTTTGTGGGTGCTTTTTTTGTTTAAATCACAGAGTCTCATACACCCTCGCGGTGTCAAGTAGACTTTACCATGTACGGTAATGTAATGTAATGTAAAAGCACTTGATCTTGGACTTGGTTACATAGCTTCAGACAGCAATTTGGCTGGGGGGGGGGGGGGGGGGGGGGCTGTGCAGAGCTGAATATCTGTGCACCAACAATCTCGGAGGATTTGGTAACGCTGTGTATGATCTAGTGAGTTAGCAACTCACGTCAAAGATCTTACTGAGACTCCTGGACTGCGTCTACTTGGCGTCTTGGACGGATTGTAGAGACAACAAGAGAGTGGTGTGAGCAGTAGGCGAGGCAGCGCAGGCAGTAGATTCCTCACGACGAGCGTAGGCAATCCAGGGCCCAAAGCAGTACTCAAGCCGTCGAGCTAGTCTGAGGGAAAACTATCACCTTGTGCAGGGCAGAAGATCGTCCTTGGCACAGCGCAGTGGCGTTGCTTCGGTTAGCGCCAGGGGCCATGACCTTTCAATGTTAGAGTTGTTACAAAGTGAAGACTGAAGTAGAAGGAAGATACACGCAACGAGTGCGCTTATATCAAAGACGGGAGTCTGCAGGAAGATCCTGCAGACCCGTGTAGGCCACAGCTAGCCTGTGGCCTAGTGGCAGGCAACTCGGGACCTGGCAGAGGCCATGCACCGGTATGCATAATGCCGACTCAGTGTCTGACGTATATCGGACAATAACAAAAACTGGACCCTTTTTGTAGGGTTTTGTCATCGACACACCCCTGATGTAATGGTTTTGCTTTGTGGGTGCTTTTTTTGTTTAAATCACAGAGTCTCATACACCCTCGCGGTGTCAAGTAGGCTTTACCATGTACGGTAATGTAATGTAATGTAAAAGCACTTGATCTTGACTTGGTTACATAGCTTCAGACAGCAATTTGGCTGGGGGGGGGGGGGGGGGGGGGGGGGCTGTGCAGAGCTGGAATATCTGTGCACCAACAATCTCGGAGGATTGGTAACGCTGTGTATTGATCTAGTGAGTTAGCAACTCACGTCAAAGATCTACTGAGACTCCTGGACTGCGTCTACTTGGCGTCTTGGACGGATTGTAGAGACAACAAGAGAGTGGTGTGAGCAGTAGGCGAGGCAGCGCAGGCAGTAGATTCCTCACGACGAGCGTAGGCAATCCAGGGCCAAAAGCAGTACTCAAGCCGTCAAGCTAGTCTGAGGGAAAACTATCACCTTGTGCAGGGCAGAAGATCGTCCTTGGCACAGGCGCAGTGGCGTTGCTTCGGTTAGCGGCCAGGGGCCATGACCTTTCAATGTTAGAGCTTGTTACAAGTGAAGACTGAAGTAGAAGGAAGATACACGCAACGAAGTGCGCTTATATCAAAGACGGGAGTCTGCAGGAAGATCCTGCAGACCCGTGTAGGCCACAGCTAGCCTGTGGCCTAGTGGCAGGCAACTCGGGACCTGGAGAGGCCATGCACCGGTATGCATTATGCCGAATCAGTGTCTGACGTATATCGGACAATAACAAAACTGGACCCTTTTTGGTAGGGTTTTGTCATCGACACACCCCTGATGTAATGGGGTTTTTGCTTTGTGGGTGCTTTTTTGTTTAAATCACAGAGTCTCATACACCCTCGCGGTGTCAAGTAGACTTTACCATGTACGGTAATGTAATGTAATGTAAAAGCACTTGATCTTGGACTTGGTTACATAGCTTCAGACAGCAATTTGGCTGGGGGGGGGGGGGGGGGGGGGGGCTGTGCAGAGCTGAATATCTGTGCACCAACAATCTCGGAGGATTGGTAACGCTGTGTATGATCTAGTGATTAGCAACTCACGTCAAAGATCTACTGAGACTCCTGGACTGCGTCTACTTGGCGTCTTGGACGGATTGTAGAGACAACAAGAGAGTGGTGTGAGCAGTAGGCGAGGCAGCGCAGGCAGTAGATTCCTCACGACGAGCGTAGGCAATCCAGGGCCAAAAGCAGTACTCAAGCCGTCGAGCTAGTCTGAGGGAAAACTATCACCTTGTGCAGGGCAGAAGATCGTCCTTGGCACAGGCGCAGTGGCGTTGCTTCGGTTAGCGGCCAGGGGCCATGACCTTTCAATGTTAGAGTTGTTACAAAGTGAAGACTGAAGTAGAAGGAAGATACACGCAACGAGTGCGCTTATATCAAAGACGGGAGTCTGCAGGAAGATCCTGCAGACCCGTGTAGGCCACAGCTAGCCTGTGGCCTAGTGGCAGGCAACTCGGGACCTGGAGAGCCATGCACCGGTATGCATTATGCCGACTCAGTGTCTGACGTATATCGGACAATAACAAAACTGGACCCTTTTTGGTAGGGTTTTGTCATCGACACACCCCTGATGTAATGGGGTTTTTGCTTTGTGGGTGCTTTTTTTGTTTAAATCACAGAGTCTCATACACCCTCGCGGTGTCAAGTAGACTTTACCATGTACGGTAATGTAATGTAATGTAAAAGCACTTGATCTTGGACTTGGTTACATAGCTTCAGACAGCAATTTGGCTGGGGGGGGGGGGGGGGGGGGGGGCTGTGCAGAGCTGAATATCTGTGCACCAACAATCTCGGAGGATTGGTAACGCTGTGTATGATCTAGTGAGTTAGCAACTCACGTCAAAGATCTACTGAGACTCCTGGACTGCGTCTACTTGGCGTCTTGGACGGATTGTAGAGACAACAAGAGAGTGGTGTGAGCAGTAGGCGAGGCAGCGCAGGCAGTAGATTCCTCACGACGAGCGTAGGCAATCCAGGGCCCAAAGCAGTACTCAAGCCGTCGAGCTAGTCTGAGGGAAAACTATCACCTTGTGCAGGGCAGAAGATCGTCCTTGGCACAGGCGCAGTGGCGTTGATTCGGTTAGCGGCCAGGGGCCATGACCTTTCAATGTTAGAGTTGTTACAAAGTGAAGACTGAAGTAGAAGGAAGATACACGCAACGAGTGCGCTTATATCAAAGACGGGAGTCTGCAGGAAGATCCTGCAGACCCGTGTAGGCCACAGCTAGCCTGTGGCCTAGTGGCAGGCAACTCGGGACCTGGAGAGGCCATGCACCGGTATGCATTATGCCGACTCAGTGTCTGACGTATATCGGACAATAACAAAACTGGACCCTTTTTGGTAGGGTTTTGTCATCGACACACCCCTGATGTAATGGGGTTTTTGCTTTGTGGGTGCTTTTTTTGTTTAAATCACAGAGTCTCATACACCCTCGCGGTGTCAAGTAGACTTTACCATGTACGGTAATGTAATGTAATGTAAAAGCACTTGATCTTGGACTTGGTTACATAGCTTCAGACAGCAATTTGGCTGATCGCTGTCTTTGGCAGTAAAAATAATATTACCAGGAAAATGTAAACGCGAACAAATTACTTTTTCGTTTTCATTTTTTCATTTTGTTTTCGTTTCATTTCTTTCATTTCCCCCTCCTCTTCTTCTGGACGATACAAAACAGTACACAAAATAGAACATGGTCGCTGGCAAGGAAGAGGACCTTCTCAGAGGGGTCCTGGGCAAACGTCTCCCTGACTGGTTACGCTCCTCCACTATTACTGTAGAGGACTGGAAGAGAATGAGACCTGACCTTGCCGTCCTACCTGACATAGACTCTCCCACCTGTATGTCTGATAAAGAACTCTGGGTTCTTGAGCTTGGATACTGCTCTGATACCAACCATGCTACTAAGTTTATCACTAAACACGCCCAGCATGTTGAATTAGTAAATGGCCTTAGATCGCCTGGATACCTCGTTCACTATGAAGTTATCACTGTTGGAACAACTGGTACCATTCCAATCTCTTTTCTGACTTCTATGTCCACTCTTGGACTTCAGAGATTATGTGCCCTCAAACTGGCGGACACAGTCCACTCCCACACCATCACTAGCTGTCAGAGTATTTTATAGTGCAGACTTTTTATGGAAGCACACCCCGGGTCGATACCCGGGGACTAGCACACAGACCGTCCCCCCTCTCAGGTTTTGTCTTGCCAGCTGCATTGTGTCGGTGCTTCCCAACCGGGGTGAAAACCCCCCGTATTAAGCTGCACTGGCATGATGTGGCTACGGTGCCTTCCGGTCAGGCATCGGTGGCAATTCTTTTTACTGAGATGGCCCTACGGTGACTATAGCTAGCTCCGGCTTACGCTATGGTGTCCTTAACTTCACGTCCTGTGAGTAACGGTTCTACACGGATGTAACAATTTTAATTTCAATACACAAAATAGATGATGTAAAGAATCAAGCACAAGCAAGACAGTCTCTATTCATCAAATTAAAACATGAATTAATATATACAAGTGAATCCTTAAAAAACACCTTCCCTCATGTGGGAAAAATGTGAGGAGGAGGATAGCTGCAGTCACTGACCACCCACTGGTATCAGCCTACCTCAGACGGCACTATGCCAAATACCATTAAGTACCATGAACCAGCTAGACAGTCTCTAATCATCCTATTCAAACAGGAATTAAGAACAGCAGGTGAATTCTTTACCAAAGCCAATTCAAATGTGAGGCGGATAATAGGTGACATCACTGACCACCTTCTGGTCTCGGCATATCTCAGACAGTACTATGCTCAATGACGTGAAGTACCAAGCACCAGTTAGACAGTACTATGCTCGATGACGTGAAGTACCAAGTACCAGCTACACGGTACTATGCTCGATGGCGTGAAGTACCAAGTACCAGTAAGACAGTACTATGCTCGATGACGTGAAGTACCAAGCACCAGCTAGACAGTACTATGCTCCATGACGTGAAGTACCAAGCACCAGTTAGACAGTACTATGCTCGATGACGTGAAGTACCAAGCACCAGCTAGACAGTACTATGCTCGATGACGTGAAGTAACAAGCACCAGCTAGACAGTACTATGCTCGATAACATGAAGTACCAAGCACCAGATAGACAGTACTATGCTCGATGGCGTGAAGTACCAAGTACCAGCTAGACAGTACTATGCTCGATGGCGTGAAGTACCAAGCACCAGCTAGACAGTACTATGCTCGATGGCGTTATGTACCAAGCACCAGCTACACAGTACTATGCTCGATGACGTGAAGTACCAAGCACCAGCTAGACAGTACTATGCTCGATGACGTGAAGTAACAAGCACCAGCTAGACAGTACTATGCTCGATGGCGTGAAGTACCAAGCACCAGCTAGACAGTACTATGCTCGATGGCGTGAAGTACCAAGCACCAGCTAGACAGTACTATGCTTGATGATGTGAAGTACCAAGCACAAGATAGACAGTACTATGCTCGATGACGTGAAGTACCAAGCACCAGATAGACAGTACTATGCTCGATGACGTGAAGTACCAAGCACCAGCTACACAGTACTATGCTCGATGATGTGAAGTACCAAGCACCAGCTAGACAGTACTATGCTTGATGACGTGAAGTACCAAGCACCAGCTAGACAGTACTATGCTCGATGATGTGAAGTACCAAGCACCAGCTAGACAGTACTATGCTCGATGACGTGAAGTACCAAGCACCAGATAGACAGTCCTAATCAACCAATTCAAACATAAATTGAGATCAACAGGTGAATTCTTTACCAAAACCTATTCAAATGTGAGGCGGAGGATAGCTGACATCACTGAGCACCCTCTGGTCTCAGCATACCTCAGAAGGTACTATACCCAACGTTGTATGGTGCCAAGCACCAGCTAGACAGTCCTAACCAACCAATTCAAACATGAATTGAGATCAACAGGTGAATCCTTTGCCGATACCAATCCAAATGTGAGGAGGAGGATAACTTAAGTCACCGACCACAGTCTGGTATCAGCATACCTTAGACGGTTCTATGCCTGACGACGTACTGTACCTAGCACCAGCTAGACAGTCTATGATAACTTCATTCAAACAGGAATCAATATTAACAGGTGAATCCTTCACCAATACCTCCCTAATGTGAGGGAGAGTATATCTGAAGTCACTGACCACCTTTTGAGCTTATCATACCTCAGGCGGTACTATGCTTGATGACGTAATGTATCAAGCATCAGGTAGACGGTCTTTAATCAATACATTAAAACAGGAATGAATATCTACAAGTGAATCCTTTAAAAATACATTTCCTAATGTGAGGAGGAGGGTAGCTGGAGTCACTGACCACCATCTGGTCTCAAAGTACCCTAGGAGGTACTATGCTCAGGACATGCTTGGGCATGGAGTAATCGTCCAACGAATAATAAATTAATCAATGCACACGCATCGCAATGTCTGCTAGTAGACAGAGGCTCAAAAAACCTTAGAGCGGCATGGTTCAGTCATGTGCACCGGCACGTGCGGGGCACAGTCCAGTGCATCATATGATATGATATGATATGATATGATATGATATGATATGATATGATATGATTTGATATCCTTTTGCCGATCCCTAGCAATTATATTTTGATGTACACTTTATGATAACATAATAATGATGTTATAAAATGCATGGCAAGACCACATTTTCAAGCTCACAATTCGAGTGTTGAATCTGATAGGAGTGCCTCTCGTTCTAGTAAAACTTGCAGGTGCTGTAACGGTATGGATAACCATTATGTCTACAACTGTGCCATGACACCATCAGGTCATGACTCCTACGACCTTCAATTCAATCCCGCCTACGAGTCCAGGAACGATACGGTCCATAAATTCGACCGCCAGTGAGCTGTAACTCCTATGCACTGCCTCACCAAAAATGCATCGAATGCACACACTAGAAAAATGCAGCAAGGACCTGATTGAGCATCACTTACAAGCTCAATCTTTACAGATTGGATTGGACCTGATTAGCAGATTTCCTCTTCCTCCTCCTCCTGAGGATTATGATGGCGACAACAGCCGCACCAATCACAACTGTCCCGCCGATGCCAACACCTAGTGCGATTGCTACCACACGAGTGTTGTCGCCACTGCTACCTGCCTCCATTGCTCCACCGGGGTCATTGCTAGCACGAGGAGGGGAGGGGGGAGGGGGGAACGCATCGAGCGTCCTGGTCACGGCCATGGATGTGGCTACTGTGATGCCTTCTATGTCAAAGTTGGATGCAAACGCTGATATTGGCAACCCCTCGGGAGATGTAAGATGCATGGTAGATGAATGCCTGAAGGACTCAATCATGCTGGCGCTAGCCTGCAAACCTACGAGGGGAATAGCAGTGTATAATGGTTTTAGATAAGGGACAGCCCAGCATGACATAGTCTGTTTGTTTGTTAGTGTTGTTCGTACTTAATGCACCTGGACTAATGACTAATGATATACCGTATATCATAAAATATATTAAATGTATCATGATAATGTTGCTGACAGAAGTGCTTGCTAGGGACAAACACCACAAACAGTGGTGATTCTCCTTGGGATGGGGCTGACAAATGATGATGAGTGCACGCACCTGAGGGCAGGTTGATAGAGCTCGAGATAGTCACACTGGAGCTGGACTGCAGCAGGGAGCGGCGTAAGCCGCAGGCAGCAACCATGGAGATAACATCCACATCGCCGTTCTTGATGGGAGTGTTGGGGTTGGAAGTGTTCCAGTCGGATGCAACCTGGCCAAGGAGAACAAAAGGGGTTGAGGCCGGGTGGGAGGGGGTGGAGGTTGCTGAGACAGAGGCAACCTGGCCAAGGAGAACAAAAGGGGTTGAGGCCGGGTGGGAGGGGTGGGAGGTGACCGAATCAGAGGCAACCTGGCCAAGGAGAACAGAAGGGGTTGAGGCCGGGTGGGAGGGGTGGGAGGTGACAGAATCAGAGGCAACCTGGGCATTTGTTTATGCAAAGTAAATGTCCATGAATGCATTTTATATGAAGAGAACATAAACACATACGTACAGAAATCATGTGCAGGGCGGTGCACCCAGACCCTCCTCACCTGATCCTGGAAAGCCAACCTAAAAAAGGTGGAGTCGGCGCCAATATCAAAGCAAGCTCGTGCAGAGATAGTCAAGGATATAGTAAAGGGAATGGAATCAAAATCCTTGCCGAGCAAGCGGGTGGTGCTGCTGATAGCCAGATTGGGACCAGAGCCATACGGCTGATTTGGGGGCTTTGGAGGAGATGTGGGGGGGATTTGAGGTGCAGATGGAGGAGGGCTCCTTGGAGGCAGAGGGGGGGAGGGGGGCTTGAGGGGGAGAGGGGAAGAGGAAGGCTTGGAGGGGATTTGGGGTGGGGCCAGAGACGGAGGGGGGGGCGGATATTGAGATGGAGGTGGTGATGGAGATGGAGGTGAAGGCGGTGATGGGAATGGAGGTGATGGAGATGGAGGCAGAGGTGGTGATGGAGATGGAGGCAGAGGAAGTGATAGAGGTGGAGGCAATGGTGGAGATGGAGGCGGAGATGGAGGCTGAGGCGGTGATGGAGATGGAGGCAGAGGAGGTGATGGAGGTGGAGGCGGTGATGGAGGCGGAGGCGGTGATGGAGATGGAGGTGGAGATGGAAGCAGAGGCGGAGGCGGTGATGGAGATGGAGGCAGGGGCGGAGGCGGTGATGGAGGAAGAGGTGGTGATGGAGATGGAGGCAAAGGCGGTGATGGAGATGGAGGAGGTGATGGAGGCGAAGGCGACGATGGAGATGGAGGCAGAGGCGGTGTTGGAGGAGGAGGAAAAGGCGGTGATGGAGGCAGAGGCGGTGATGGAGACGGAGGCAGAGGCGGTGGTGGAGGTGGGGGCGGTGGTGGAGGTGGAGATGGTGATGGAGGCAGAGGTGGTGATGGAGATGGAGGCAGAGGTGGTGTTGGAGGCGGAGGCGAAGGCGGTGATGGAGGCAGAGGTGGTGATGGAGATGGAGGCAAAGGCGGTGATGGAGATGGAGGCGGTGATGGAGGCAAAGGCGGTGATGGAGATGGAGGCAAAGGCGGTGATGGAGGTGGAGGCGGGGGTGGAGATGGAGGTGGTGATGGAGGGGAAGGTGGTGATGGGGATGGAGGCAAAGGCGGTGATGGAGGTGGAGACGGCGATGGAGGCAGAGGTGGTGATGGAGATGGAGGTAGAGGTGGTGTTGGAGGCGGAGGCAAAGGGGGGTATGGAGGCAGAGGCGGTGATGGAGATGGAGGCAAAGGCGGTGATGGGGGCGGAGGCGGTGATGGGGATGGAGGAAGAGGCGGTGATGGAGGTGGAGGCGGTGGTGGAGGCGGTGATGGAGGTGGAGGGGGTGATGGAGGCAAAGGCGGAGAAGGAGATGGAGGTGGTGATGGAGGCAGAGGCGGTGATGGAGGTGGAGGCGGTGATGGGGGCGGAGACGGTGATGGAGGCAGAGGCGGATATGGAGATGGAGGCGGTGATGGAGGCAGAGGTGGTGATGGAGATGGAGGCAAAGGCGGTGATGGTGATGGAGGTGGTGATGGAGATGGAGGCAGGGGCGGAGGCGGTGATGGCGGAAGAGGAGGTGATGGAGATGGAGGCAAAGGGGGTGATGGAGATGGAGGTGGTGATGGAGGCAAAGGTGGTGACGGAGATGGAGGCAGAGGCGGTGGTGGAGGTGGAGGCGGTGACGGAGGTGGTGATGGAGGTGGAGATGGTGATGGTGGCGGAGGCGGTGATGGAGGCAAAGGCGGAAATGGAGATGGAGGTGGTGATGGAGGCAAAGGCGGTGATGGAGGTGGAGAAGGTGATGGAGGCGGAGACGGTGATGGAGGCAGAGGTGGAGATGGAGGTGGAGGCGGTGATGGAGGCAGAGGCGGTGATGGAGATGGAGGCAAGGGCGGTAATGGAGAAGGAGGTGGTGATGGAGATGGAGGTGGAGGCAGAGGCGGTGATGGGGGCGGAGATGGTGATGGAGATGGAGGAAGAGGCGGTGATGGAGGCAGAGGCGGTGATGGAGATGGAGGCAGAGGCGGTGTTGGAGGCGGAGGAAAAGGCGGTGATGGAGGCAGAGGTGGTGTTGGAGATGGAGGCAAAGGTGGTGGTGGTGATGGAGGCAGAGGCGGTGATGGAGATGGAGGCAGAGGGGGTGATGGAGATGGAGGCAGAGGCGGTGATGGAGATGGAGGCGGTGATGGAGGAAAAGGCGGTGATGGTGATGGAGGCAGAGGCGGTGATGGAGGTGGAGATGGTGATGGAGGAGGAGGCGGTGATGGAGGCAGTGGTGGAGATGGTGATGGTGGCGGTGATGGAGGCAGAGGTGGTGATGGAGATGGAGGCAAAGGCGGTGATGGAGGCGGAGGTGGTGATGGAGATGGAGGCAGAGGTGGTCTTGGAGGTGGAGGCAAAGGTGGTGATGGAGGCAGAGGCGGTGATGGAGATGGAGGCAAAGGCGGTGGTGGAGACGGAGGTGGTGATGGAGGCGAAGGCGGTGATGGAGATGGAGGCAGAGGCGGTAATGGAGGTGGAGGCGGTGGTGGAGATGGAGGTGGTGATGGAGGGGAAGGTGGTGATGGAGATGGAGGCAGAGGTGGTGATGGAGGTGGAGATGGAGATGGAGGTGGTGATGGAGGTGGAGATGGTGATGGAGGCGGAGGTGGTGATGGAGGCAGAGGTGGAGACGGTGATGGAGGCGGTGATGGAGGCAGAGGTGGTGGCGGAAATGGGGGCAAAGGTGGTGATGGAGATGGAGGCGGTGATGGAGATGGAGGCAGAGGCGGTGGTGGAGATGGAGGCAAAGGCGGTGATGGAGGCAGTGGCAGTGATGGAGATGGAGGCAGAGGCGGTGGTGGAGGTAAAGGCGGGTTGAACTGGATAGCAGGCAGATTGTCACCCATATGAGCCACATCATTACCCCTACTAATAAAGTCGCCAATGCCCAATATCGCGTTCTTATTCCGGCCCCAACACTTCATGTCGAGGTTGTCCAGTAGGACACATACGTGGCAGCCGCTATTAACAATGGAGGTGGCGGTGCGGCCAGTGCCAATATTCACCGTTGGTAGACTATCACCCATTTTATACACTTCCATCAATTTATTGCCAAGCCCCAGTGTCCCAGTGCCATATTCTGTAGGTTTGGGGTTGTCAAAATCTTCATATTCCTCCTGACGATTTTTTCCCCAGCACTTAACATCGCCGTTATCTAAGATGGCGCAGACGTTGTAAAATCCAACGGAGATAGAGGTGGCGGTGCGGCCGGTGCCCAGCTTAACAACAGGCATAGAATTACCTGGATCACTTTTAGCTACAAAGTTTCCTTGCCCCAATTCTCCAAACTCAGATTCGCCCCAGCATTTCACATCGCCATTTTCTAAGATGGCGCAAGAAGTGTCTCTTCCACAAGAGATGGCTATGGCAGTGCGGCCGGTGCCCAGATTTACAGCAGGCAGGGAATCACCAGTATTTAGGACTTGTATAGATGACATCATTCTGTTTCCTACTTGTCCCATGTGATTCCTGCCCCAGCACTTCAAAACACCATTATCCAGGATGGCACAGCCGTGTCCGTAGCCAAAGCTGACGGCAGTTGCATAGCGGTTGGTGCCAAAGTTTACTGCAGCAAGGTTAGCTATAGGTGGCAGTCTTGGATTTTGGTTATTAAGAGGATCGGGGTAGGGAGCATGTCCATAGTACATACTCTGGCACTTGAACTCGTTATTATCCAGGAGGACACATACCGCATGATTGCCAGCAGTAGTAGCAGCAAAATAAGGGTCATACATACCGCCGCCTTGGCGATAAGGAACAAATACCTTTTTTGCGGTGCGGCCAATGCCCAGGTCTAAATAAGGAATGTTATCACCAAAAATTAATCGGCCGGGTTGATACGGCCATATCACCTGTCTTAAATAATTATTGTTGAAGCACTTTACCAAGCCATTGTCCAGGATGGCACAGATAGTGTAGCCACCACTGGTGATGAAAGTTGCGGTGCGGTTGGTTCCCAAGTCCACGTACACGTACTTGTAGGGCAATTTACTGGGGCTAAATTCCCCTAATCCTGTAAGCCCAGGGTTACCCCAACACTTGATTTTGCCGCTGGTAAGGAGAACACAAGTGTATTCGTTCCACTCTTTCTTACTTTCCTTTTTTTCACCACAACCTACACTCATTTGTCGAGGGACATCTGCATGGGTGCATCCAGCAGCAGAGAACACATGTTAGCACTGGGTACTTTGGAGGGTTGTTGGTTAAATGGCGGTCGAAAGACCCACCCACCCCACATGTTGTGGTGTGTGCTTGTACTGGATAAATAAAGGCCTGTCTATCCAATTTCGATGAACGTTATGAATATAGACTGCATGGTGCTCATCCTGGCCTTGTGTTCCCTGCCCAGGCATTTCATGAACCACTGCACATTGTGAAGATAGACTGCACAGCCGCTCCAAGAAGTAAACTCACCCAGGCTTTGAATCGGCTTGCAACACAGCAGGCAGGCTAGCAGGATGCCCCAAATCATGGCTAATCACGAACGAACCGGAAACCTGTTGCATGGGAGCATAGGGCAGGCAAGCGGGACACAGTAAGTGTCTCAGCATCCTTGGTTATTGAAATTGCATGTCTTGAAATTGAAATGGTTGGCAAAATACCATCATGTATGTAAGGAGAAATAAAGAAGTAAGACAAAAGATGTGAGTGCATGGACAGAATGCCCAACGGTTGTATGCACCCTGCTAGTTTAACAGTTCACACCATGTTCAGAGTGCTTACAGAGCATGAAGGTGCTCATTTCAGGGCCCATGCATGTCAACCAGGTGCCCTACTATCTAGTTCAACCCCCACCCACCCAGGACCTGGGGTTTTCACTTCTCTGATTTGGGGTGGTTCAGGATGACCTAGAATAATGTTGTTGCCTCCTTGTGTGCAATTGGTGGAGGAGGCCAACTGATTGGAGTGTTTCTAGTTTTATATTGATCTGGACAAAGTCAAGCACTTGGTAAGCTGGTTCCGAACGAATTGGAAGCACATGTGTTGAATTCATAGATTGCACACAGCAGGAGGTATGCCTGTGAGAGATGAACAAGCCATGCTTGCTTGGCACCAACTTGGCAGGCATACCACCTCCCTTTCACAGGGAAGAAGCGCCTCAAATCATCACTTAGCTAGGTTCTCTTGCAAAACAGGAGGGCGTCACGAAAATGCTCAGGCGTACTCGTTCGGTATTTACAGGGTCGAAGTCCTAACATATCATGTGATTCCGATGAATGTGGTATCGTGTGGCCTCTCAGCCTCGTGTAAGTGACATGACTTAGTTGTCGAGTCATCAGATGTATGGCGCCATAGCCCGCATGCATAGCATGGGCATACAGCAGCATGCAGCAATCATTGTGGGTTCAATCCCCACAATGATAGGGAATGTGGTCGGAAAGGGGCGGAGAGGTCCAGTACATGGGTCGGAGAAGACCAGTCGGGACTCGAGGCCAGTGCGTGGGTCTCACTGTGGTACACGGCCGTGCATGTGGCATGGTCCTGATAGCAGTAGGATGTTTGGGGCTTAATGCTAACTGTGTCACACACACAAAACGAGTGTATATAAATGAGCTAGCATCAACATAACGTGTCTATTGCTTGGTTTTCAGGTGTATATCCCCTTACCATGTTCAGGTACCCCCTAAACACCAAATGCGCACCAAGGGTCATGATTATGACCAAGGAGCAGTTGTAACTTACTAATGCGACCCTACAGGTGAAGCGGAGGGCCTTTGTCTTGGTAGTCCCTACACGCAGAGGACACAGCGGGTTGGACTTGCTTGAACACACATTTGGGGAACCAAGGCAAGGTTAGGTTCACATGTTTTGTACTGGGGACGGAGGGTGGATGCATGGTGGGGAAGGAAGGGAATTGAGAGTATGTTAGGTGCGTGGGTCGCGAGTGGCCGCGCTTTGGCCGGGAGTGGCCGCGTGATTCGAATTGGGCTTCGCGAGTGCGTTATTCGGACTCGTACAGAAGTGCTTTGTCTTATCGATACTTGAAGTAAGCAAGGGGACAAGTTTGGATGAAGTGATTAAGTATCGAATGAATCTGCCCCGCCCCGCCTTCATAATATGCACCCACGGACCCACCTCGATCTGCTTACGTGGTTGAGAAGCACGGGAAGGGGTGGATGGGATGCCTGGTCTGCACGATGATGATAGATGTTCTCTTAGCTCCGACAGAAGCGAGCAAAGCTGGGTGGAAGTTTCATGGATGACTCAACAAATGACTGCACCTGCCATTTTTTTGAATTGTTTCTACTGCCTGCTGTCAAGGCGAAGGAACTGGGCAGTTGAATCCAATAACGCCCTTCAAATTGATCAAAGGTAGGTGTTGGGCCGTTTACGTGTTACGCCCCCCTAGCCCGCGTCCGCGCCCGGGCGTCCCTCCCTCTTCGCTCCGGAACCAGTTGTCACTGACAACTGTTACTCGCATGGCAGGTTCTTTTGAGCCTGGGCGCGCCCATGGGCGCTTTCAGGCCGCCACTCTACACGCCAGTGCCCTGAGGTACTGTGCCATTTCCCTTCTTCTCTATTGCACATCCTCTGAGATGTTAATCCAATGTAAGCTCATATCTACATCTTGTCCCTTCTCTGTCACTGCGTCGTATACGCATCTCCGAAAGCAAAAGGTTACGGTCTCATCCCTAATTGGATTGTTTTTGCTTGCGAGCCCTCGCTGCACAAGAACATTTTGTCTGTTGCAGATCGCTGTCAGCAATCGTCAAAAGGAGAGAATTCTCGGTAACTCTCCAACCCCGTGGCATCCACATGCCTGCCGTGGATCTTCGATTGCGCACACATCATCAACCGACCAAGTGGACCGTATTGATTCGCTCCATTGAGCCCAAGCTGTCCTTCAGCCGTCAACAGACGACCAACACCAGCCCTGTGCCCCACCCCATACTTTCTTCCCCAGTCTCCCACCTCCCGTTTCCTCGGTCTCCCACCCTCTCGTTTTCCAGGTCTCCCCACCTTACCCCCCCTCCCTCCCCCCCCCCCCCCCCCCGCCCTTATCCATCGAACCCACGCCAACCCATCCTGCTCCACAAACACAGCACATGCATATACAAAAACACAACACTTCACAAGAAAACAACGCAAGGCCGTAACGTTGTTCTTTCAAATCAACAACAAGATACGTACACACACACACACACACACACACATGCCACACACACAACACTTCACAAGAAAGCAACACCACGGCCGCGCGACGTTTTTGGTTTCAAATCAAACAACAAGATCGCATCACACGCATTCACACAACAAACACACAACAACAGACACACACCACAACATGACTTGCATCAGCCTTAGTGGTAAGCCACGGCTAATTGAATGTGTGAAATAAGGTCCCTAACGGCAGGGTGTGGGTATGGGTATGGGTATGGGTATGGGTATGGGTATGGGTATGGGTATGGGTGTGGGTGTGGGTGTGGGTGTGGGTGTGGGTGTGGGGCAGAATGTGAGGGAGAGTTAAATCCACACAATTATAAAGAAATTGTATAATTCTGGTTGAATATATCAACGGTATTTGCTATATAATAATAAATCAAACTTAATTTGTATATTATTTATATATATGTATACTATTATATAGTACTATTTATTATATATATACAGTTGTGTAATAAATAATAACTAAATAACTTATACCATTCTGACAGGAAAATTTAAGGTTCGTTTCGAAATTTGACGGTGTTTTTGAGGGGTTTTATTATAATTTGGTACAGTTTAAATTTTGACGATTTATTCTAGAGCGAATATAGTTTTAACATTCACATTTGACGGTTTAATTATAATAAATTCATTATGCAAACTGAATGTTTCTTCTTGAACATGTTACACTGGTTCATTGCCTTTCTTTAGAAGGTGAGCTGTCAATTTGCTTTTACATGTTCCTGGCTGGAGGCATGGAGGCGTGTAACCAAGCTCAAGTTGCAAGGCAAAACAAGTGTTTACAAGGCCACTACGTCATATTGTTGGAACGACTTAACCTTATGAACAACATTAATAATCATGAGAATTGGCTTGTTATACACTCTGGAAATGGTCAAATTAATTGCATCAAAATTTCAGATTTGCTGCTTGAGATAGTGGGTTCTGAGGCATTGCACAGTGGGCCAATGCTCAAAATGGGTCTTGTTGTGGAAGGTGTGATAACACTTGAATTTGAGAGATGAGTGCCTTTCAATGGCACTAGCTTGTGGGAGGCCTCCACTTCACATACTTATTTGTTTGGGATGTCTGGATTTTACTTGACTCTTGATCCAGAAGGTATCGAGAGTTTGACAGGAAGTTCACTGCCTTTTTAGTTGAATAGTTGCTGCCCGTCGTGGGCGCCATTTACTTCATGGGTTTAAACTCAGCGGGGGTTACAAGCGAGGCAGCCTCTCCGAAATTACGGCTGCAACTCGGTTTCAATTGAGCTCTTAGAGGCGATGATCTGTCAGGCTCTAGACGTTTAAGAAGCCCTGCTGAATGCTTTGCTATGGTGATTTTGATACTAGAGGGTCGAAAATTCGCCGCGAGAGGCTCGGCAGCCTAGAATCTGGGAGACTTGTGTGTCGAGTGCTGCGGTGTTGAAGCTGGCCGGCCGGCAGGCGGCAGGTCCAAGGCGGGTTGTAGGCCGCATGTCGAGCCTATACCCACGACATCGCGCTGATAACGGGTTGAACGGTTTTTTCGTCCGGAATATAATATTGACCCCTCGATTTGACGGTTGCTTGCGTCAATTAATGAGACGTTAAATTCGCTGAGTATGGTATCTCAATTATTTATATCTTGTATTTTGTATACGGTATTGTAATAATAACCCAATTGTTCTGTGGCATCTGATGTTTTAGCGAATGATCAAATAAAAACTAATTTATAATCGTTGTTTGCTTCCCTTCTTCAAACCCGCACCTGTGGGCGCCTCTGTCCATGTCTTCCTCCTCGAAGTATCGGACGTCACTGTATGGGTTTAAGTGCGAAGCTGAGTAGGAAGCTGCTCCACTGCTCCCACTGCAGTAGCACCATAGTGGGTTGTTGCTGGCCACTAGCTGGTTGGTAGATAGGCCAGGGTTTCGTCCACATTTTTGTGGCTGTAACTGGTGGGGCTAGCTGACTCATGGAGACCGCATATGTCGGTGGTGGGAAGACGGGCGAGAGCACGTTGTGGGAGTGGGAAGTCGGCTGTTTGGTGTTTGGCTGTTGCATCTCGGTTTTGAGGTGGGGCTAGCTGCTCTTATGTTTCGTTGTTGATGTTGAAGGAAGAGCAGGTGAGGGTGGCACGTTGTGGGGAGCGGCGAGAGTCGTACTGTTGGTGTCGGCTGTCATTTGGCACTGCTAGTGTGCTGCATCTGATGGGTGGGTGGGTAGTAGGTGGGTGGGTAGTATTGTGAGTTTTCTGGCCTACTGCTGGTGTCTGGTTGGTGAACAGGGTGGAACTAATCG
>JAJSRW010001621.1:0-12500 GCA_022414725.1 Microglena sp. YARC
CACACACACACACACCACACACAGGAGAACGAAACGCATTCACGACACATCTACACTGAGCAAACAACAACACACCACTTCAATTCAAAGACCGGGGGCCCTAGATAGAGATCTCACACATATCTTACACACAAAACACAATGGAATACTGCGCCACTGCCGCATCTTGGCAATCTTGGTGTTTGCACACAAAGACAACGGCGCAGACCATCAACAATCCACAATCAACACACTACACACACACCACAGCACACTCACAAACCTCCACCCACCCCACACACGACACAACTTGTACTATTCGCGACTGCCGATTGCTTTGGTGGTTTTTCAACCTGCACAATGCATCCGCTGGGAAGGAGAGTGTGATCTGGCAACATTATGTGGGAAGGACCCCACTAAACAACACACACTCACACAACACACCCACACTATCCACACATCCAGCTTCCAACCCTGTCAGCTCCCCACATTCCCCCCCCCCCCACACACACACACAACATCCAACAAATCACCACCCACCCCCAACTCTCCACCAGATCCACAACCTTTGCACTATGCGCAGACATTGCGATTGCTTGTGTTTGACTTTGCAAAATGCATGTTGGGAAGGAGAGTGTGATGTGCAACATTATGTGGGCAAGGATCCACTCAGTACTGTGTCTTGAGCTCATCCTCAAGGATGCCCTATTTGTGAGTGATGGCTCAGCTGCGTCTGTGGGATGTTGCGTATGTGAGTTCATATTTAACAAGTCTATGCAGCGTCGCAAGCGTCGCGGAAAATTGGTGGAGTGTGTTGGACGGAAGGAAGGTGGGCAACGGTGGAGCTGACCGAGCGAAGTTAGTTCGCGATCCGTTGATGATGGTCGGGCTTCAATTTTTTCTTTCGGTCAGACAAACGGACAAATGGGTAAACTGGGGGATCGCTCCTTGAAGAGGGGGCTCGCAAAAGAATGCCAAGAGAAGAGTTATCTTCACTTGTGTATGTCCTGTGCTGTCCTCAAAGATGCCATGTCTTGTTAGGACGATGGCAGCTGCGTGTGGGATGTTGGCTTCATTGAGTTAATATCATCTTCACCTTAGTACCTGCCCGTTTTTGCTTTGTGGCCTCAGGGTGGGCTTGGTTTGTTGTTGGTGGGATTTGGTGTGGGGTTTGGTGTCGGGGGTTGGTGTTGAAATGGCTCGTGATTCGACGATGATGGCCAGCTGTGTCTGTGGGATATTGGGTCATGTGAGTTCATCATAAAAAACGAAGAACAAAGATATCTTCACCTTAGTTATCTGTCTGTGCTCGTCCTCTAAAGAGTGCCTGTATTTGTTATATGATAGATGGCCAGCTGCGTCTGTGAGATGTTGGGCTCATGTGAGTTTCGCATTAAACAACAAGTTCTATGCAGCGTCGCCTGCGACGCTAAAAAATGGCGGAGAGTGATCGCGACGGAGCGACAGGTGGCAACAGAAGCGAGTTAGTTACGAGACGTGCTGGACGAGTCAGGCTTCATCACGGTCAGATGGATAGATGGATGGATGGATGGATGGATGGATGGTCCGTCGAACAGACAAATGGGTAACACCGAGGGCTCCGCCCCCAGAAGTGGGGCTCCGTAAAAAAATGCCAAAAGAAGATCATCTTCACCTTAGTATCTGTCCTGTGCTCGTCCTCAAAGAAGGCCTTGTCTTGTTATGACGATGGCCAGTTTCGTTTTTAGGGATGTTGGGTTTATCTTTCCTGTGCTGGTCCTCAGGGTTGGTGTTGGTAGGCTTGGGTTGGTGTTTTGGTGGGTTTATTGGTGTTGTGGGTTTGGTGTTTGGTGGGTTTGGTGTTGGTGGGTTTGGTTTTTTTGTTGGTGGGTTTGGTGTGGGTTAGGGTTGGGGTTGGGGTTGAATGCCCTGTCTTGTGATGACGGTGGCCAGCTGCGTCTGTGGGTTTGTTGGGTCAGTGTTGAGCTGTTGATCATCTTCACCTTTTAGTATCTGTCCTTTTGCTGGTCCCCAGGGTTGGTGGTGGTGGGCTTGGGTATGGTGGTTGTGGGTTTGGTGTGGGTTGCTGTTGGTGGTGGTGTGGGTGTGGAATGGCCTGTCTTGTGATGACAGTGGCCAGCTGCGTCTGCGGGATGTTGGTCCATGCGATTTCTTATCCTGGTTGCCTTTTTTGTCTGTCCTGTGCTCATACTTTAAAGAATGCCATGTCTTGTGATGATGATGGCCAGTTACGTTTTGGGGATGTTGGGTGAATATCTGTCCTGTGCCGGTCCTCAGGGTTGGTGGTGGTGGGCTTGGGTTTGGTGTTGGTGGATTTTGTGTGGGTTAAGGTTGGGGTTGGGGTTGAATGCCTTGTAGTGTGACGATGATGGCCAGCTGCGTCTTTGGGATGTTGGTCATGTGAAATCAAGCTGATCATTCGCGGAGCCCCCCCTTCTGGGGGGCGGGAGCCCCCAGTGTTACCCATTTGTCCGTTCGAACCAACGACCGACCGACCGTCTGGCCATGATGAAGCCTGACACGTCAGCCAACGGTCGCGTAACTAACTCGCTTCCGTTGCCACCTGTCGCTCCGTCGCGATCATTTCTCCGCCAGTTTTTTTAGCGTCGCAGGGCGACGCTGCATAGAACTTGTTGTTTCTCTCTGTCACTTTCTCACTGACTTCCAATACACGGTTTGGGCAAGTCCCTTCAGGTCTCTATTTTTGAGCTCCTGGACTGGAACATACATACACTGGTTGACTTCCTATCACCTTCCCTTACATGTGTGCAGCCAAGCTGATTCTTTTTTTCGCGGAGCCTCTTCAAGGGGGTGGGAGCCCCTGTTTACCCATTTGTCCGTTTGTCTGTCCGACCAAAAAATTGAAGCCTGACACGTCATCCAACGGTCGTGTAACTAACTCGCTTCGGTCAGAAAAATTGAAGCCTGACCGTCATCCAAGGTCGGGTACTAACTCGCTTCGGTCGCTCCATCGTTTAACCTTTTCGTTCGTTGGCACACTCCCATGTTTGAGTGGTGCGTGCGTCGTGGTGCTTGCGACGCTGCATATGATTGTCTGTTCTGTCAGCAAACCTTGATCGTATCTTTCCTTGTCATGTGTGCATCCAAGCTGATAGGTAATTTGACCCTTGTAACCCTCCAAGCTTGCAACTGATTTCTAGCCAGTGATAGTGGAACCCTTCGGTCATGTCCTGTCACCTCCTACTTATCGTACCTTGCATGTGTGCATCCAAGCTGCTTCTTCTTCTCTCCTATCCCCTTATCACTGACTTATTTTTTCATACCTTCGCCCTTACATGTGTGCAGCCAAGCTCATTCGTAACTTTTGACCAGTGGAACCTTCAAGCTTGCGAAGTTTCTCTGCGGATGAGCACAAAGTCATCTCGTGCACTTCGACGACCTTGGGGTGGCCATTATCGACACGAGCACGGGAAAGATCAGCAACACTGAGCTTTTCCCCAAAATTGTAGAAGGGCGCAACCAGCCATCCTACTCAATGTCAGCCAATGGCAAACAGGTGCGTGCTTGAATTTTTGAATTTTTTATTTCTTGAATTTCTGATTTTTTATCAGCACTGTAGTGCTTGAACTGGCAAACAGGTGCGTGCTTGTATTTTTTTTTTTTATCAGCACTATCGTGCTTGAATTTGCAAACAGGTGCATGCTTGTCTATTTTGGCGGAGCCCCCTCTTCAAGAGGGTAGGAGCCCCAGGGTTAACATTTGTGTCCGTCCGACCGACCGCCGACCCACCGTCTGACCGTGATGAAGCCCGACACGTCAGCCAACGGTCTCGTAACTAACTCGCTTCCGTTGCCACCTGTTGCTCCGTCGCGATCACTCTCCGCCATTTTTTATAGCGTCGCAGGCGACGCTGCATAGAACTTGTATCAGCACTGTTAGTGCTTGAATTTGCAGACAGGTGCGTGCTCGTATTTTTTATCAGCATTGTAGTGCTTGAATTTGCAGACAGGTGCGTTTTTGTATTTTTCAGCAGCACAGTTAGTGCTTGAATCTGCCAGCACTAAGTATGCTTGAATTTGTCAGCACTGCGTGTGCTTGGATTTATCGGCACTGTTAGTGCTTGAATTTGTCAGCACTAAGTATGCTTGAATTTGTCAGCACTGCGCATATGTATTTTCATCAGCACTGTCAGTGCTTGAATCTGTCAGCACTAAGTATGCTTGAATTCGTCAGCACTGTGTGTGCTTAGATTTATCAGCACTGCCAGTGCTTGAATCTGTCAGCACTAAGTATGCTTGAATTTGTCAGAACTAAGTATGCTTGAATTTGCCAGCACTGCGCATATGCATTTGTATCAGCACTGTCAGTGCTTGAATTTGTCAGCACTAAGTATGCTTGAATTTGTCAGCACTAAGTATGCTTGAATTTGTCAGCACTGCATGTATGTATTTCATCAGCACTGTTAGCGCTTGAATCTGCCAGCACTAAGCACGCTTGTTTTTGTCAGCACTGTGCGTGCTTGGATTTATCAGCACTATTAGTGCTTGAATCTCGCAGCACTAAGTATGCTTGAATTTGTCAGCACTGCGTGTGCTTGGATTTATCGGCGCTGTTAGTGCTCAAATCTGTCAGCACTAAGTATGCTAGAATTTGTCAGCACAAAGTATTCTTGAATTTTTCAGCACTAAGTATGCTATAATGTTTCAGCACTGTGTATGCTATAATTTGTCAGCACTGTGCTTGGATTTATCAGCACTAAGTATGCTAGAATTTGTCAGCACTGGGTATTCTTGAATTTGTCAGCACTAAGTATGCCAGAATTTGTCAGCACTGTGCTTGAATTTGTCAGCACAGGTTGTGGTTGAATTAACCAGCACCGATGGTGATTGATTTGTGGTAGAATTTGTGGTAGAATTGTAGTAGAATTTGTCAGCACTGTGCTTATCAGCACAGATTGTGGTTGAATTAACCAGCACCGATGGTGATTGATTCGTTAGCACTGAGTCTGTCAGAGTTGATCAACACTAATTGTTTTTTTAGTTTACCAGTACTGAGTGTCTAGGGCTTATCAGCACTAATTTATGGGTTTAGGGTTTACCAGTACTGAGTGTCTAGGGCTTATCGGCACTAATTTATGGGTTTAGGGTTTACCAGTACTGAGTGTCTAGAGCTTATCAGCACTAATTTATGGGTTTAGGGTTTACCAGAACTGAGTGTCTAGGGCTTATCAGCACTAATTTATGGGTTTAGGGTTTACCAGTACTGAGTGTCTCGGGCTTATCAGCACTAATTTATGGGTTTAGGGTTTACCAGTACTGAGTGTCTAGGGCTTATCAGCACTAATTTATGGGTTTAGGGTTTTACCAGTACTGAGTGTCTAGGGCCTTAGCACTAATTTTAGGGTTTAGGGTTTACAAGTACTGAGTGTCCTAGAGCTTATCAGCACTATCAGCAATTTATGGGTTTAGGGTTTACCAGTACTGAGTGTCTAGGGCTTATCAGCACTAATTTATGGTTTTAGGGTTTTACAGTACTGAGTGTCTAGAGCTTATCAGCACTAATTTAATGGGTTTAGGGTTCCAGTATGAGTGTCTAGAGCTTTTATCAGCACTAATTTATGGGTTTAGATGTTTAGGGTTTACCAGTACATCAGTTACAGTGTTTGGGTTTACTACTGAGTGTCGCACTAGGGTTTAGGGTTTACCAGTAACTATCAGCTTACTATTTATTTAGGGTGGGTTTAAGGGTTTTGTAGGGTTTACCAGTACTGAGTGCCTCTGAGAGCTTATCAGCACTAATTTATGGGTTTAAGGGTTTAACCAGTACTGAGTGTCTAGAGCTTATCAGGCACTAATTTATGGGTTTAAGGGTTTAGGGTTTACCAGTACTTTAGGAAGTGCCGTAGAGCTTATCAGCACTAATTTATGGGTTTAGGGTTTTACCAGTATGAGTGTCTAGGGCTTTATCAGCTAATTTATGGGTTTAGGGTTTAGGGTTTACCAGTACTGAGTGCCTTCGAGAGCTTATTTATTCAGCACTAATTTATGGGTTTAGGGTTTACCAGTACTGAGTGTCTAGGGCTTATCAGCACTAATTTATGGGTTTAGGGTTTAGGGTTTACCAGTACTGAGTGCCTAGAGCTTATCAGCACTAATTTATGGGTATAGGGTTTACCAGTACTGAGTGTCTAGGGCTTATCAGCACTAATTTATGGGTTTAGGGTTTAGGGTTTACCAGTACTAAGTGTCTAGAGCTTATCAGCACTAATTTATGGGTTTAGGGTTTACCAGTACTGAGTGTCTAGGGCTTATCAGCACTAATTTATGGGTTTAGGGTTTAGGGTTTACCAGTACTGAGTGCCTCGAGCTTATCAGCACTAATTTATGGGTTTAGGGTTTACCAGCACTGAGTGTCTAGAGCTTATCAGCACTAATTTATGGGTTTAGTGTTTAGGGTTTACCAGTACTGAGTGTCTAGAGCTTATCAGCACTAATTTATGGGTTTAGGGTTTACCAGTACTGAGTGTCTAGGGCTTATCAGCACTAATTTATGGGTTTAGGGTTTAGGGTTTACCAGTACTGAGTGCCTAGAGCTTATCAGCACTAATTTATGGGTATAGGGTTTACCAGTACTGAGTGTCTAGGGCTTATCAGCACTAATTTATGGGTTTAGGGTTTAGGGTTATCAGTACTGAGTGTCTAGGGCTTATCAGCACTAATTTATGGGTTTAGGGTTTAGGGTTTACCAGTACTGAGTGCCTAGAGCTTACCAGCACTAATTTATGTGTTTAGGGTTCACCAGTACTGAGTGTCTAGGGCTTATCAGCACTAATTTATGGGTTTAGGGTATAGGGTTTACCAGTACTGAGTGCCTAGAGCTTATCAGCACTAATTTATGGGTTTAGGGTTTACCAGTACTGAGTGTCTAGAGCTTATCAGCACTAATTTATGGGTTTAGGGTTTAGGGTTTACCAGTACTGAGTGTCTAGAGCTTATCAGCACTGATTTATGGGTTTAGGGTTTAGGGTTTACCAGTACTGAGTGCCTAGAGCTTATCAGCACTAATTTATGGGTTTAGGGTTTAGGGTTTACCAGTACTGAGTGTCTAGAGCTTATCAGCACTAATTTATGGGTTTAAGGTTTAGGGTTTACCAGTACTGAGTGTCTAGAGCTTATCAGCACTAATTTATCAGCACTGCTTTATCAGCACAGATTGTGCTTGATTGTTTTTGTTTTTAGTTGTGAAAGGACTTTCACCCCAGGAGGTGGGTCTCCTGACACAAACCAGCGACCCGGAGGATTCAGTTCCAATGTAGGTTTCTTATGTTGCTGGATTGGGGTCCAGAATTCACTTTTGAGTTTCATGTCATATGGGTGGGCATCGGCAATATGATATCATATGATATCATGTCATCATATGATATCATATGACATCATATGATGCCGGCGGTCTGACTAGGTAACTTTGGCCTGGGGCATCATATCATATGATATTAAATCATATGATTTTTGTATGATATCATATGATACCATACTCGTCTTTGGTCAACATCATATGATTTGCCGTTCCCCACATATGGGTATGTTAACTGTACGTATGTTACCAGTCCAGGGGTAGCCAAATAGGCTAAAGGGACTTTCCCAACAAAGGAAAACTGTTTTCTTATCTTGCTGGCATATCGTTAGACTGAAGAAGGTGCTGGGTTCGAATCCCTACGATTGCGCTTTAGTGCTTGTGGTCGCTGTCAACCGCCATGGTAGCTTTGTCCAGGTAAAGTAGCAGCCCGTTATCAACCGCCGTTAGACGGGGCTCCCTTAATAGCACGCCTCACCAGGCGATCTCATTACGTATGTTTATGATATCATATGATGCCGGCAGTCTGACTAGGCCAAAGTTACCATGTAAACACAATATCTAGGGGGCGGCAAATAGATCTATATTGCCCAAAAATATAGATCTATATAGATCTGTATATAGCAAATTGTGTATATCTACACCATATGCAGTTACATTAGATAGACACCGGAAAATCCAGTCGAAGCGCCTGCAGTATGGTATGGTGCCCTATGCCATAATTGTAAAACCAGATTTTGATTTTTGTAAGGTGCCCTATGCCGATTTTCAAAAATCCAGCTTCGCCAATATAGATCTATATAGATCTATCTCTATATAGATTGATGCCTCTCCCTAACAATAATAATATCATATGATGCAATTTGTATGATATCAAATGATGTCATCCTCGCCTTTGGTCAAAATCATATGTTATGCCGGTCCCTTCTTATGTTGCTGGCCAGGGGTCCAGAACTCAATGTTGTGTTTTATGTCAAGTGTATGTATACTGTGTATGTTTATCGACCAGGGGTAGCCAAATATGTTGAGTTAACCGTCCAGGGGTAGCCAAATATGTTGTGTTCACCTTCCAGGGGTAGCCAAATATGTTGTGTTTACCTTCCAGGGGTAGCCAAATATGTTGTGTTTACCGTCCAGGGGTAGCCAAATAGGCTAAAGGTACTTGCCCAACCTTAAAAACAGCAAAGTCAGTTTAAAAACAAGCACAAACAACAAACAAGCGTGTGCGTGAAGGGGATTCATATATCAAGGACATATCACCGATCAGAACCGCATGGCTCAGTGGCAGAGCAAAGGGGAAATATCGAGGCAGGTGCGGGGTTCGAACCCCCTCAAGTGCACTTGGGCCTGTCCGGAGGGTCGTCGACCGGCACGGTAACTGGTATCTAGATGCGATGTCGGCTCGAGCATCGTATACTTCCCTTAATCCCACTGGGCACGCTCTTAGAGGTCATTGTGACAATTCTCGGATGTTTAAATTTTCAAGTCTCAATTTTATATCCAGGACATGTTGATGGTGTGTTTATGTTGTTACAGTCCAGGGGTAGCCAGTCCAGGGGTAGCACAACACCACACCAGACCACACCACACCACCACACCACTCTACTCTACTCTACTCTCAACACAATGCGACATAACACAACCCAACTCAACATTACACAACACAACACAACTCAACACAACACAACACAACACAATCCCTCATACCCAACGCGACAACCCTCCACATCACAACACAACACAACACAACACAATCCCTCATATCCAACGTGACAACCCTCCACATAACAACACAACACAACACAACACAATCCCTCATATCCAACGCGACAACCCTCCACATCACAACACATCACAACACATCACAACACAACACAATCCCTCATATCCAACGCGACAACCCTCCACATCACAACACAACACAACACAACACAATCCCTCATATCCAACGCGACAACCCTCCACATCACAACACAACACAACCCCTCGTATTCAGGTGCTCGTGTTCACGAAGGACCAGACAAATGGTGAAAACCTTGCCATCTTCAACACGGAGTCGCAGACTTACAAAGCACTCAAGGTTTGTGGCGGCGCTATGCTACATGCTGGCTTCAGGTAGGTTTACCCCCCTTATACCCCCCTCCACCCCCTCCACTCTCCTCAGTCCCCCCGCCACCCCCCTTTATCCCCCTCCGCCCCGCTCACCCCCCTCTACCCCCCTCCACCCCCCTCTACCCCACTCCAACCCCCTCTACCCACTCAAGGTTTGTGGCGGCGCTATGCTACAAGCTGGCTTCATGTAGGTTGACCCCCCTTATACCCCCCCCCTCCACCCCCTCACTCTCCTCAGCCCCCCCTCCACCCCCCTTTATCCCCCCGCCGCTCCACCCCCCTCCACCCCCCTCTACCCCCCCTCTATCCACTCAAGGTTTGTGGCGGCGCTATGCTACTGCTGGATTCAAATAGGTCAAATTTGCAGTGTTTGGTCCCTTTTAATTAATTTTAATGTAGCGAGCATGTAACGCAGAGTGACATACATACTAAGTGTTGAAGGTGTGTGGCGGTGCTATGCTACATGCTGCCTTCAGGTAGGTCATCCATAAGCAAGATCGCCATCCTCTCCCTCCACCTCCTCCACACCCCCCCTCCACCCCCTCTAACCCCCTCTACCTTCCTCCACCCCTATCTACCCCCTCCACCCCCATCTCCCCCCTCCACCTCCTCCACCCCTCTACCCCACTCAAGGTGTGTGGCGGTGCTATTCTAAATGCTGCCTTTAGGCAGGTCATTCCCCTGCTGTTTTCTCTTTATTCTTTGTCTTCTTTCCCTGCTGCTGCCTTCCCTGTTGTTTTCTCTGCTGCTCCTTTCTCTGCTGCTTTCCGTGCAGCTTTTCCTGCTGCTGCTGCTGCTGCTGCTGCTTTTTCTGCTGAAATCTCTGCTGCTTTCTCTGCTGCTTTCCGTGCAGCTTTTCCTGCTGCTGCTGCTGCTTTCGCTGCTGAAATCTCCGCTGTTTTCTTTGCTGCTTTCTGTGCAGCTTTTTCTGCTGCTGCTGCTGCCGCTGATATCTCTGCTGCTTTCTCAGCTGCTGCTGCTGCTGCTTTTTTCTGCTGATATCTTTGCTGACATATCTGCTGCTGTTTTCTTGCCTGCTTTTCGTGCAGCTTTCTCCGCTGCTTTCTCTCCTGCTTTCTCAGCTGCTGCTGCTGATGATATCTCTGCTGATATATCTGCTGCTGTTTTCTTGCCTGCTTTTCGTGCAGCTTTCTTCGCTGCTTTCTCTCCTGCTTTCTCAGCTGCTGCTGCTGCTGCTGCTGCTGCTGCTTTCTCTGCTGAAATATCTGCTGCTTCCTCTGGTGCTTTCTTTGCTGCTTTCTGAGCAGCTTTTTCTGCTGCTGCTGCTGCTTTCGCTGCTGAAATCTCTGCTGCTTCCTCTGCTGCTTTCTTTGCTGCTTTCTTTGCAGCTTTTTCTGCTGCTGCTGCTGCTGCTTTCGCTGCTGAAATCTCTGCTGCTTCCTCTGCTGCTTTCTTTGCTGCTTTCTGTGCAGCTTTTTCTGCTGCTGCTGCTGCTGCCGCTGATATCTATGCTGCTTTCTCAGCTGCTGCTGCTTTCTCTGCTGATATCTCTGCTGCTTTCTTTGCTGCTTTCCATGCAGCTTTTTATGCTGCTGCTGCTGCTGCTTTCTCTGCTGAAATCTCTGCTGCTGTCTCTGCTGCTTTTTTTGCTGCTTTCCGTGCAACTTTTTCTGCTTTTTCTGCTGCTGCTGCTGCTGCTGCTGCTTTCTCTGCTGACATCTCTGCCGCTTTTCCTACTGCTGCTTTCTTTCTTTCCACCCCCTCCCCCCTCCCCCCCCCTCCACCCCCTCCACCCACTACCCACCCCCTCCAACCCCGTCCATCCCCCACTCCACCCCCTTTTATCACCCCTCCACCCTTTTATCACCCCTCCCCCCTTCTCCCCTCCACCCCCCCCCCCCCTCCACCCCTTCCCACCTTCCACACCCCTCTACTCCCACACATCCCCCCTCCACCCCCCTCCATCCCCCTCCCCCCCCTCCATCCCCTCCATCCCCTCCCCCCTCCTCCCTGCAGCATCAACGGCGACTACTTTCTCGTGGCTGGCCGTGACAACCGCATACACATGTACAATGCAAACACCGGGGAACTGCCCCCCCCCCCCCCCCCCCCCCCCCCCCTCCATCCCTCCCACCTCTCCATCCTCACCCCCTCCACCCCCTCCCCACCCCCTCCTCCCCTGCAGCATCAACGGCGACTGCTTCCTCGTGGCTGGCCGTGACAACCGCATCCACATGTACAATGCAAACACCGGGGAACTGCCCCCCCCCCCCCCCCCCCCCCCCTCCTCCATCCCCTCCACCCTCTCCATCCCTCACCCCCCTCCACCCCCCTCCTCCCCTGCAGCATCAACGGCGACTACTTCCTCGTGGCTGGCCGTGACAACCGCATCCACATGTACAATGCAAACACCGGGGAACTGATGGGCACTCTGGAGGGCCACGAGTCGGATGTGATGTACTGTGAAATGAGTGCTGACCAGCGCACCGCAATCAGCGGGGACAACTCTGGCAACGTGCTGCTTTGGGACCTGGCAACTTTCCAACTCTCTGTGAGACTGCAGGTGAGTCCCAGGCGAAACCCACCCTCACGCCTCATAATCAGGCATACTATTTATCTGCTATTTTTTATTTTATTTAATTTGCTTGTTTGGCAACTTTCCAACTCTCTGTGAGACTGCAGGTGAGACCCAGGCGAAATCCACCCTAGCGCCTCGTAAAAAGGCGTACTATTAATTCATTAATTATTTTATTTGTGTATTCATGTATTCATGTATTCTTTATCTACTAATAACACTCTGGCAACTTTCCAACTCTCTGTGAGACTGCAGGTGAGTCCCAGGTGTCAGCTGTGATAACAGGAGGGGGGTGATTTTATAGCAATTCAGGGGATGATTTGGGAAGCACACTTTGTACATCGGACTTTGTTCTCAGAATCTCAGGCCAATCATCGAGAATTCTCGCGAGAATTCTCAGATTTCCAGGCCAAATTCTCGATTTCATGTACGAAGTCCGGGTTCTTCAGAAACCTTGAACCCAAATCATCCTCTGAATTGCTTTAACACGTTTACGTCTAGTTTGAAGCAATTCAGGGGATGAACTGGACAAACGTTTCGTACTTCGATGAGAATTGTC
>JAJSRW010001621.1:17500-61539 GCA_022414725.1 Microglena sp. YARC
ACTGTATTCATCGTATTCACTGTATTCACTGTATTCATCGAATTCACTGTATTCATCGTATTCACTGTATTCATCGTATTCACTGTATTCATCGTATTCACTGTATTCACTGTATTCATCGTATTCACTGTATTCATCGTATTCACTGTATTCATCGTATTCACTGTATTCATCGTATTCACTGTATTCACTGTATTCACTGTATTAACTGTATTCACTGTATTCATTCACTGTATTCACTGTATTCACTCACTGTATTCATGTATTCACTGTATTCATCGTATTCACTGTATTCACTGTATTCACTGTATCATCATCGTATTCACTGTATTCGTATTCACTGTATTCACTGTATTCACTGTATTCACTGTATTCATGTATTAAATCATGTATTCACTGTATTCATCGTATTCACTGTATTCACTGTATTCATGTATTCGTATTCACTGTATTCACTGTATTCACTGTATTCATGTATTCGTATTCATGTATTCACTTGTATTCATTCACTGTATTCACGTATTCACTGTATTCGTGTATTCATCATCTGTATTCACTGTATTCACTGTATTCACTGTATTCATCGTATTCACTGTATTCATTGAGTTCACTGTATTCATGTAATTCACTATATTCACTGTATTCACTGTATTCACTGTATTCACTTGTATTCACTGTATTATCACATGTATTTCAGTATTCATTGTATTCATATTCACTGTATTCATCACACCTGTATTCATGCATTGTATTCACGTGTATTCACTGTATTCATCGTATTCACTGTATATTCACTGTATTCATTGTATTCGTATTCAATGTATTAATTCACTGTAATTCACGTATTCACTGTATTCACTGTATTCACTGTATTCACTGTGTATTCATTCACTGTTATATTCACTGTATTCGTATTCATTGTCACTGTGTATTCACTATTCATGTATTCATGTATTCACTGTATTCATCATATATTCATGTATTCATGTATTCATGTATTCACTGTATTCATTGTATTCATCGTATTCATGTATTCACTGTATTCATGTATTCATCACTGTATTCAGTTCACTGTATTGTATTCACTGTATTCACGTATTCATGTATTCATTGTATTCATGTATTCATGTATTCACTGTATTCACTGTATTCATGTATTCACAACTGTATTCACTGTATTTCACTGTATTCACTGTATTCATTAATTCACTGTATTTCGTATTCATTGTATTCATTGTATTCATCTGTATTCACTGTATTCATGTATTCATATATTCACGTATTCACTGTATTCATGTATTCACTGTATTCATTGTAATTCACTGTATTCATTGTATTCACACTGTATTTCATGTATTCACTGTATTCACTGTATTCATCGTATTCACTGTATTCACTGTATTCACTGTATATTCACTGTATTCACTGTATTCACTGTATTCACTGTATTCACTGTATTCACTGTATTCATCGTATTCACTGTATTCACTGTATTCACTGTATTCATCGTATTCACTGTATTCATGTATTCACTGTATTCATTGTATTCATCGTATTCATTGTATTCATCGTATTCACTGTATTCATCGTATTCACTGTATTCATTATTCGTATTCACTGTATTCACTATATTCACTGTATTCACTGTATTCACTGTATTCATCGTATTCACTGTATTCATTGTATTCACTGTATTCACTATTCCACTGATTCATCGTATTCACTGTATTCATCGTATTCACTGTATTCACTGTATTCATGTATTCTTGTACACTGTATTCATCGTATTCACTGTATTCATTGTATTCACTGTATTCATGGTATTATATTCACTGTATTCACTGTATTATGTATTCATCGTATTCACTGTATTCACTGTATTCACTGTATTCACTGTATTCACTGTATTCATTGTATTCATTGTATTCACTGTATTCACGTATTCACTGTATTCATTGTATTCTGTATTCATTGTATTCACTGTATTCATTGTATTCACTGTATTCATTGTATTCACTGTATTCACTGTATTCATCGTATTCACTGTATTCATGTATTCTAATTCACTGTATTCACTGTATTCATTTGTTTCATTAATTGTATCATGTTTCACTGTATTCATTGTAGTCTGTGGTATTCATGTATTCACTGTATTCATTGTATTCAATCACTGTTTTCATTGGTATTCACTGTATTCACTGTATTCACTGTATTCATCGTATTCACTGTATGTATTCTGTATTCATATATTCTGTATTCACTGTATTCACTTTATTCATCGTATTCACTTTCGTATTCACTGTATTCAATTGATATTCACGTGTATTTTTCACTGTATTCACTGTATTCATTGTATTATGTATTCAATTCACTGTATCATCTATTCCTATATCCATGTATTCGTATTCACTGTATTCATTGTATTCACTTTATTAATTGTATTCACTGTATTCATTCTGTATTCCTGTATTCATTGTATTCACTGTATTGTATTCATCTGTATTCACTGTATTCATTGTATTCACTGTATTCATGTATTCACTGTATTCACTATTCTATTCACTGTATTCACTATTCACTGTATTCACTTTTCACTGTATTCAGCTGTATTTATTCATTGTATTCACTGTATTCAGTATTCACTGTATTCACTGTATTCATTTCACTGTAGTTCACTGTATTCCTTGTATTTTACACTGTATTCATGTATTCACTGTTTTCATTCACTGTATGTATTCATGTATTCATGATTCACTGTATCATGTATTCGTATTGTATTCACTGTATTCATGTATCACTGTATTCATTGTATTCACTGTATTCACTGTATTCATTATTCATTCTGTATTCACTGTATTCACTGTATTCACTGTATTCATCACTGTACTGTATTCATTGTATTTCACTGTATTTACTGTATTTCACTGTATTCATGTATTCACTGTATTCAATGTATTCACGTATTCATGTATTCATTGTTATTCCACTGTATTCATTCTGTATTCATTGTATTCACTGTATTCATTGTATTCACTGTATTCACTGTATTCATTGTATTCACTGTATTCACTGTATTATTGTATTCGTATTCACTGTATTCATGTATTTACTGTATGTATTCACTGTATTCACTTGTATTCACTGTATTTGTATTCACTTATTCACATTGTATTGTATTCACTGTACTTCACTCACTCTGTACTGTATTCTCACTGTATTATATATACACTGTATTCACTGTATTGCATTTTTTCACTGCCGATTCTTTTTTCCTTATGTATACCAAATGAGTGTTTCACTGTATTTACTATATTAAATTCATCTTTCACTATGTCTCCCTTGTGTGACAAGTCCTAGGTGGCGTCGCAAGCGACTTGGACAAGTTCTAAGCAGCGTCTTCAGCGACGCTAAAAAATGGCGGAGAGTGATCGCGACGGAGCGACAGGTGGCAACGGAAGCGAGTTAGTTACGAGGCCGTTGGCTGACGTGTCGGGCTTCATCGCGGTCAGACGGATTGATGGTCCGATGGATGGTCGGCCGACAAATGGGTAACATTGGGGGCTCCCGCCCCCCAGAAGGAGGGGCTCCGCCAAAAATCGGCGTCAAACGGACATTGTGGTGACCCTGGAGGCTTCTGTCTCCCAGAAGTGTTTTTTGCTAAAAATAATTTAAATACAAAAAATTGTGCCCTCTGCGCAGGCGCACACGCACACACACACACACACACACACACACATATAAACCCACACACACACCCTCCCACTTACCTACACCCCACCCCCACCCCACTCCCACCTACCACTCACCCTTCCAGGCTCATCCCAGACATGGACGCCACAGCCATCCAGTTCTCAGATAGTGTACACACACACAAACACACACACATACACATATAAACCCACCCCACCCCCTCTAACTTACCCACCCCCACCCCATTGCCAGGCCTCATCTCAGACATGGATGCAACTGCCATCCAGTTCTCAGAAAGTGGCTCACTGCTTCTAGTTGGCTCACGGGATGGGTCCACCTCAGTGTACGACACAATAACGGGTCTCTTGCGCCGAACTCTGGTCGCAAACGCAGCAGGTGTGTGCGTGTGTGTGTGTGCGTGTGTGTGTGTGTGTGTGTGTGTGTGTGTGTGTGTGTGTGTGTACCCCACCTACCCACCTACACCATCTCGGGTCTCTTGCGCCGAACTCTGGTTGCAAACGCAGCAGGTGTGTGCGTGTGTGTGCGTGCGTGTGTGTGTGTATGTGTGTATGTGTACCCATCTACCCACCTACACCATCTCGGGCCTCTTGCGCCGAACTCTGGTTGCAAACGCAGCAGGTGTGTGCGTGTGTGTGCGTGTGTGTGTGTGTGTGTGTATGTGTACCCATCTACCCACCTACACCATCTCGGGCCTCTTGCGCCGAACTCTGGTTGCAAACGCAGCAGGTGTGTGCGTGTGTGTGCGTGTGTGTGTGTGTGTGTGTGTATTTGTACCATCTACCACACTACACCATCTCGGGCCTCTTGCGCCGAACTCTGGTTGCAAACGCAGCAGGTGTGTGCGTGTGTGTGCGTGTGTGTGTGTGTGTGTGTGTATTTGTACCCATCTACCCACCTACACCATCTCGGGCCTCTTGCGCCGAACTCTGGTTGCAAACGCAGCAGGTGTGTGCGTGTGTGTGCGTGTGTGTGTGTGTGTATGTGTACCCATCTACCCACCTACACCATCTCGGGCCTCTTGCGCCGAACTCTGGTCGCAAACGCAGCAGGTGTGTGTGAGAGGGTGCAAGTGTGGTTTCAGGGCATGGGGCAGGGTGGGGTGGGGAGGGGGCTTTGGGGAGTGAGAGGGTCTAAGTGTGGTTATAGCAATTCAGGGGATGAACTGGGCAAACCGCTTCCGCGAGAATTCGTACGTCGTACTTCGTTGAGAATTTTGGCCTGGAAATCCGAGAATTCTCGACAATTTGGCCTGGAATTCTCGATAATTCTCGACAATTCTCAACGAAGTACGAAACGTTTGTCCAGTTCATCCCCTGAATTGCTATAAAGGTTGTGGAAGATGGGGAAGGTAGGGTTTGATGTTGTTATGGGGGTGGGGGGGTAGGGGTCAACCACACAGCCCTCATCCCCACTCCCAAGCCAAGCCAAGCCAAGCCAAGCAAACTCAACCACCCAACTACATACCCACCCACCCACCCACCCAGGCATCAATTCGGTGTACTTCGAAGACGGCCGTCCTACAGATCGCGACATCAATGGAGCTCAGCTTGTGTCCCTTTGTGGACTGCAAGCCCTATCATGGGAGCTCACTGAATTCGGCGCCACGCGAACTTACACTGCAGACTTCATTGCAGATGAGAGGAGGATGTGAGTGTGTGACTCAAATTGAGGGTGGGCGTGGGTAGGGTGGGTGGGGGTGGGGTGGGGTGGGGGTATGTTTGGGGTGTCGTGGGAGCTCACTGAATCAGGTGCCACGCAAACTTACACTGCAGACTTCATTGCAGATGAAAAGGAGGATGTGAGTGTGTGACTCAAAGAGAGGGTGGGTGTGGGTAGGGGGTCGGGTGGGGGTATATTTGGGGTGTCGTGGGAGCTCACTGAATCAGGTGCCACGCAAAACTTACACTGCAGACTTCATTGCTGATCAAAGGAGGATGTGAGTGGTTGGGGCCGGTTTGGGTGGGTGGGTTGGGGTGGGGTGAAGTAGGCTGAAGTAATTTGAATTGGGGTGAAGTAGGGTGGAGTTGGGTGGGGTCGGGGTGAAGTGGGGTGGAGTTGGGTGGGGTTGGGGTTGAAGTGGGGTGAAGTAGGGTGGAGTTGGGTGGGGTTGGGGTGAAGTGGGGTGAAGTAGGGTGGAGTTGGGTGGGGTTGGGGTGAGGTGGGGTGGAGTTGGGTGGGGTTGGTGGTGAAGTGGGGTGAAGTGGGGTGGAGTTGGGTGGGGTTGGGGTGAAGTTGGGTGGAGTTGGGTGGGGTTTGGGGTGAAGTGGGGTGGAGTTGGGTAGAGTTGGGTGGGGTTTGGTGGAGTTGGGTGGGGTTGGGGTGAAGTGGGTGAAGTAGGGTGGAGTTGGGTTGGGTTGGGGTGAAGTGGGGTGAAGTAGGGTGGAATTGGGTGGGGTTGGGGTGAAGTGGGGTGAAGTAGGGTGGAGGGGTGGGGTTGGGTGAAGTGGGGTGAAGTAGGGTGGAGTTGGTGGGTCGGGGTGAAGTGGGGTGGAGTTGGGTGGGGTTGGGGTGAAGTAGGGTGGAGTTTGGGTAGGGTTGGGGTGAAGTGGGGTGAAGTAGGGTGGAGTTGGATGGGGTTGGGGTGAAGTGGGTGGAGTTGGGTTGGGTTGGGGTGAAGTGGGGTGTGAAACGTAGGGTGGAGTTGGGTTGGGTTGGGGTGAAGTGGGGTGAAGTAGGGTGGAGTTGGGTTGGGTTGGGGTGAAGTGGGGTGAGTAGGGTGGAGTTGGTGGGTTGGGGTGAAGTGGGGTGGAGTTGGGTGGAGTTGGGTGGGGTTGGGGTGAAGTGGGGTGAAGTAGGGTGGAGTTGGGTGGGTTGGGGTGAAGTGGGTGAAGTGGATGATGGGGTTAGGTGGAGTGGGGTGGAGTGGGGGTGAAGTGGGGTGGGTGGGAGCGGGCTTGGGCGGGGGTGAAGTGGGGTGAAGTAGTTTGACGTGGGGTGGGGTGTTAGGGTGAAGTGGGGTGGGGTTAAGTGGGTTGAAGTGGGGTGGGGGTAAAGTGCGGTGACCCCCCCACCCACCCACCCACCCACACAAACACACACACACACACCCCTCCCACCCCCATCCCACTCATAGCTTCAACAACCGCACCATCGAAGAGCGTACCTTCGTGGCGCATGGCACGCTGGCGTTGTACGACGCCAAGCTGTCAGCCGCGATGTACAACATGCGGGACTTCGACAAGTTACCAGGAGACAGCTACCTCTTCAAAAACGGTACTTCTCTCGTGAAGGGGGCGCGTCCACAACCGACCCCATGGTTATGTTTTGCCCCCTGCAATGAGCCCATCACCATCCTCATGAACGAGGGGGGAGGAGCAAGATCCATCGACTTCTCGTCGGATGGTCGCATGGTGGTGTGTGGTGAGTCGGGCTGATCTGGTGCACTGCACTTCCATACAAATCTTCATAGAACTTCTTCAAAAATATTCATAGAAGTCCTCAACCGTCCCATGGTCATGTTTGCCCCCTGCAATGAGCCTATCACCATCCTCATGAATGAGGGGGGAGGAGCATGGTCCATTGACTTCTCGTCAGATGGTCGCATGGTGGTGTGCGGTGAGTCGGTCTGATCTCATGTGCAGCGCGCTTTCATTAAAAAGTTCATAAATGTTCATAAATGTTCATAAAAGTTTATAAATGTTCATACAAGTTCATAAATGTTCATACAAGTTCATAAATGTTCATAAATGTGCATACAAGTTCATACAAGTTCATAAATGTTCATTAATGTTCATACAAGTTCATACATGTTCATAAATGTTCATAACTGTTTATAACTGTTTATAAATGTCCATACAAGTTCATAAAGTTCATAAGTGTTCATAAATGTTCATAAATGTTCATAAAGTTCCATAAAAAGTTCATAAATGTTCATACAAGTTCATAAATGTTCATAAAGTTCAAAAAAGTTCAAAACAAGTTCATAAATGTTCATAAAATTCAAACTAAGTTTGTCTTGCTTCCTGTAATGTTCCCATCACATCCTCCTGAACAAGGGGGGGGGGGGGGGGGGGGGGGGGGGGGGGGGGGGGGAGGGGGGCATGGTCATGGACTTCTCATCAGATGTCGTATTATTATTTATTTCTTTATGTGTGTATATATTATTTATATCATATTTTATTGATCATATATTAATACATTTGATTTATTTATATTTAATTAATTTATTTAAATCCGTTATTTCTTTCCGCCTTGCCACCTACAGGGAGTTCCCGAGGTGAATTAACGGTTTGGGACTTGACGACGAAGAAGCTGATCAGGTTATGGATGGCACACAAGCGTTGCGCCGTCACCTGTGTAAAGTTCTCGCACGATTCGGAGCACGTCTTCTCCTGTGGATCTGACGGCAAGGTAGGAGGCTTGGGCTGGGGCGGGGGGGGGGAGGGGTGGGGTAGGGTGAAGAGGTCTGTAATGTTTCTCTATCTTTCACACACATATGCACACACACATATGCACACACGCACACACATGTATGCACACAAGCGTTGCGCCGTCACCTGTGTCAAATTCTCGCACGATTCTGAGCACGTCTTCTCTTGTGGATCTGACGGCAAGGTAAGACACACACTCACACGTATGTACACACATGTATGTACACACAAAGGACACGCAAGCGTTGTGCAGTCACCTGTGTCATGTCCTCACACGATTCGGAGCAAGTCTTCTCTTGTGGATCTGGCGGCAAGGTAAGACACAAGCACACACATGTATGTACACACAAAGGACACGCAAGCGTTGTGCGGTCACCTGTGTCAAGTTCGCACACGATTCGGAGCACGTCTTCTCTTGTGGATCTGACGGCAAGGTGGGACACACACTCACATGTATGTACACGCAAAGGACACGCAAGTGTTGTGCAGTCACCTGTATCATGTCCTCACACGATTCGGAGTGTGTTTTTGGCGGAGCCCCCTCTTCAAGGGGGCGGGAGCCCCCATGTTTACCCATATGTCCGTTTGTCCGACAAAAAAAATTGAAGCCTGACACGTCATCCATCGGTCGTGTAACTAACTCGCTTCGGTCAGCTACACCGTTGCCACCTTTCGTTCCGTTGCCAACACACTCCGCCAATTTTCCGCGTCGCTTGCGACGCTGCATAGTGCATACGACTTGTCTCTTATGGATCTGAGGGGAAGGTAGGACACACACACACGTACCCTCCCCCTCCCCTTCAGGTCATCCTCTGGGACTGGATTACTGGAACACCATGACCCTTGAAGACATGCTATCCGGCCACACAGCGTCGGTGGTAGGTGTCGAGCTGTGCCTCGCACAGACGCACGCACACACACACACACACACACACACGCACATATATATGCACACACCACGCACACACACGCACACATGTATGCACACACACACACACACACACATTTCCCCCCCACCCCCCACCCCCACCCACAAACTCCCCTCTCCCCTTCAGTTCATCCTCTGGGACTGGAGCACCATGACACAAGAAGCCATGCTATCCAGCCACCCAGCTTCGGTGGTGGGTGTCGAGCTGTACCTCGCACAGACGCACACACACACACACGCACACATGTATGAACACACCACACACACACACACGCACACATTTCCCCCCCCCACCCCCCACCCCCCACAACCCCCCCCCTCCCTTCAGGTCATCCTCTGGGACTGGAACACCATGACACAAGAAGCCATGCTATCCGGCCACACAGCTTCAGTTGTAGGTGTCGAGATGTGTCTCGATGGTTCCACCATGGTGTCCGCCGATAAGCACGGCGTGGTGATCGTGTGGGATGTCGTGAGCCGGAAGCCCCACCTCACCCTTCCTGTCCACGAAGGCCCCGCACTGTGCTGCACCATCTCTCCGGATGGGAAGAAGTTTGCAAGCTCTGGGAAAGATGAGAATATCACCATCAGGTAATACACGTAACCGTTTATAAGTTTGTGTGGGTATCATTTCTTTGGGGGGGGGGGGGGGGGGGGGGGGGTAAAGTGGGGTGGTTAGGGTGTGTGGAGTGGGGGTAGGGTGGGATGGGTTTGAGATGAGAACATTACCATCAGGTCATACCCGTAAACTTTACATAATATAATATAATATAATCTTTATTTACATAATATAATATAATTTTATATAATTTCACCGTAAACGCTATATATTATGCCTTATAACGTAATCATTCATTCGTTCAACACCATCAGGGTATACCCGTACCCGTTTATAAGTTATATATTCCCCCGCCCCGCCCTGTGGCAAGGCATAACAATTCCATTTTTTCATCAGCACTTTTTTCTATCACAACAGCACCAATGTTTTCATAACAATTTCAATTTTTCAACAGCACTTTTTTCCACAACAACAGCACTTTTGTTGTCACAACACTTTCAATTTGTCATCACCACCAGGAGATTGAGACAGGAGAGGATATCTTGATTCAGAATGATGCTCTGGATGATCACTTTCCATCAGCCTCACGCCCCGTGGCAACGCACACCAATACCCCCCCCCCCCCCCCCCCCCCCCCCACACACACACACACACCCCACACACACACACACCGACCGACCCCCCACACACACACATCAGGAGCATCGAGACAGGAGAGGAGATCTTGATTTCTGAATGATGCTCTGGATGATCACTTTCCATCAGCCTCACGCCCCGTGGCAACGCACACCAATACCCCCCAACCCCACCCCACCCACACACACACCACACAATACCCCCCACCCACACCCACCGACCCACACCCACACACACCATCAGGAGCATCGAGACAGGAGAGGATATTTTAAATCTGAATGATGCTCTGGATGATCACTTTTCATCAGCCTCACGCCCCGTGGCAACGCACACCAATACCCCTCAACCCCACCCCCACCCCACCCACACACCACACACCCCACCACCAACCAACCCACACACAAACACACACATCAGGAGCACCGAGACAGGAGAGGAGATTTTGAGTCTAAATGATGCACTAGATGGTGAGGGACTCACTGTCAAGTTCAGCCTGGATGGGACGAGGTTGCAGGTGGGTGCCTGTATGTATGTATGTATGTATGTATGTGTGTGTGTATGTGTGTATGTATGTATGTATGTATGTATGTATGTATGTATGTATGTACTAGTACGGTAGCCCGTGTGGCCGGTGGCCACCCCCCCACCCCTCCTCCCACCCCAGGTCATGGGTCCTAGTCTGGTATGGGTTACATAACGGGTAACGCCCTTGCATGCCCCCCCCCCCCCCTCTCCCTTACACACAGTCAAGATATCAGCCATCTCCGCCCTCCCTCGACGCTCCCCTCCCTCTCCCATCACACGCACACCTCTTCTCTTCAACATATTACCCTTCTGCTTCAGCTGTGGCCTCCCACCCTCACATACACGCATCCCCCCTCCCCCCCCCCCCATCCAGACCCACAGTATCCCCTACTTCCCCCGACCTCTCCCTACCCCTTACCCCACCCCATCCGAACACACTCTACTTCTCTCACCCTTCTCCCACCACCATCCCTTCCCCCAACCACCAACACGCACACACAATCTCTCCGTCCCTACCTCGTACCCTTCACTTCACCGTGTGGGATTCAATCGTGCAGAAAGAGGGGCCGGCTATGCTTTGATCCTACCAAGAACTTGAGAACGCTCAGATTCCGATAACGCCGAGAACACCGAACCGGTGCAATTGCATGGCAATACACCTGCAGCTTCTTCTTCTCGTGCAGTGCCCCAGTCGATGCTCGGTCAACACCCGGAATAGCAAAAATCGCAGCAACGTTTCCACGATATTCGATACAACGAAAAGAGCTTCCAAAAATGGGATGAGCGTGGCAAGCGCGAGAGTGTGCAGGAGGACGAAATGGCCATGGCGATCTGAACAAAGTCAAATAATCGCAACAGCTGGGTGCCAACCACGACGAATGCAATGCGATGGCTAGCAAAAGTGCGCATGCGTGAGATGAATGGTGGCAACGTTCGCAGATGGAGAAAAAAGCATGACGATCTGAAGCCCTAGCTTGATTATGAGTCTGGCGTAACTCCCAAGGTTGGGTAGCATACTCTTCTCGCCTGGCTTGGTTAGTAGCTTCGCGTTCTTCCTGAGGCATGGCATCGCGTTGCTGGCGACTGGATTGATTATGAGTCTGGCGTAACTCCTGGGGTCGGGCAGCGCGGGCATCACGTCGACGCTTGTTGGCTCTGTCCCTTGCTTCCTCGTTCATGCAAGCTCGCTTTGAGCGCTGGCTGGCGGTGTTGCGGGCCCTCCTGTCCATTAGGACATTTGGCATGCATCATAGTCGCATGCTCCGTGAAGAAGCAATGAACTGAAACGATTATTCTGAGCGCCATACAAAGCGAGGGTCAGCAGATGAGGATCTTCTGGATCTAAATTGCTTGCAGTCATAGTGTGGGGGCAAATGTGGAGATGAAATGAGCGCGCGCGCTTAGCTTTGCGCATCTGCAGTTTCGGTATTTGAAAATTTCGCTGGGCACGGTGTTGCAACTTGGGTTTGACGGAAAGTCGGTTGCAAGTCGGTTACACTTCGCACGCCCATGGCACGTGGGTACGCGATGATGACACCACCACGACCACGACCATGATTTCTTTCTATATATAGATGTATGTATGTATGTATGTATGTATGTATGTTGGCTGTTGTTTGTTGGTGAACAGGTACCCTACGCCTGCAGACAACATAACCAGGCCTCATTGATACGAGCACCTTGGGCGCATACCTGTTTTGTGCATTCTGCTTGTTGTACTGCCTGATCTTGCCTGCAACTTGTCACTTAAATGTATGATTATATGTACGTATGTGTGTGGGTATTGCAGGTGGTTGCATAGGACAGGAGGACTTGTTGGGGTTCAGTTCACCAGTGCTTGTTTCTGTGTGTTTGCTTGTGTGCGTGTGTCTGTGTGTGCGTTACTGTGTGTGTCATTGTGTGTGTGTGTGTTGTTGAGTGTGTGTCTTTGTGCTCCGTTGCTTTTCCTTCAAACATCCCTTCCTATCTTCGTATCGCCCACCAGGTTACCGGTGAGAATGGTGACGTCCTAGTGTCACCCCACCCCCCCCCACCTCACCCCACCCCACCCCACCAGGTTGGCGGTGAGAATGGTGACGTCCTAGTGTCACCCCACCCCACCCCACCCCACCAGGTTGGCGGTGAGAATGGTGACGTCCTAGTGTCACCCCACCCCACCCCACCCACCCCACCCACCCCACCCCACCCAGGTTGGCGGTGAGAATGGTGACGTCCTAGTGTCCCCCCACCCCACCCCACCCCACCCCACCAGGTTTGGCGGTGAGAATGGTGACGTCCTAGTGTCACCCCACCGCCACCCCACCGTCCCCCCACCCCACCCCACCCCCACCCACCAGGTTGGCGGTGAGAATGATGACGTCCTAGTGTCACCCCACCCCACCCCACCAGGTTGGCGGTGAGAATGGTGATGTCCTAGTGTTACCCCCACCCCACCCACCCCACCCCACCCCACCCCACCGAGGTTGGCGGTGAGAATGGTGACGTCCTAGTGTCACCCCACCCCACCCCACCCCACCCACCCCACCCCAACCCCACCCCACCAGGTTGGCGGTGAGAATGGTGACGTCCTAGTGTTACCACCACACCACACCACACACCACCACAAACCACACCACACCACACCACACCCACCCCACCAGGTTGGCGGTGAGAATGGTGACGTCCTAGTGTGGAGCGTGGCGCACGACTGTCTCATCTACGAGATAAAAGCCCACGAAGGCAAAGTGTTTGATTGCTCATGGTCAGGGGACAGCCGCCAGTTGCTGTCAGTGGGAGCCGATGGAAAAGTGCGCCTGTGGGACTCTGCAGCTGGCTCCGAAATCTGCCAGGCCAACTTCGAAGTTGGTTTTGGAGATGTCGAGACCGGCGGCTTCATCCGAGCTGACCTGTCTTCCCGAGGTGACACCATGATTGGATGCACGGCCAAGGGGCATTTGATCCAGTGGGACATTCACAAGGTAGGTTGCTCTCTCTTGGCTGCTGGGACACACACTCACACACTTCCCCCTGCAACCAACCAACCTACCTAAAGTCCTCCAAGTTTGATCAGGGCCTCTAGATGGCCCCCCCTCTTCACCTCTGCTGGGACACACACACACACACTCACACATACCCTCACACACACACACACACTCTCGCACACACACACACGCTCGCACACACACACACACACACACTCAACACAACAAAGTGTCTCTCTCTCACACACACACATACCCTTACACACACACACACACTCACATACCCTCACGCACATGCACACACACCTACATACCCCACATACCTTCAAACACACGCACACGCACAAGCGCTCACACCCACCCACCCACTCACTCCCCAAAGGAACTGCGACGTATTCCAAACGGTGGGATGCTGTACACCTGGCTGTCTTCGCTGCCTGTATCCAAGGCTCGTGAAGTGTACAGGTATGTCTGTCTGTGTGGATGGATGGATGGATGGATGGATGGATGGATGGATAGCTATACATCTGGCTGTTTCAAAACATACATCTGCATAAATATGTAAATACTTAATGCATGGAATATTATGTAGATGGATGGATGGATGGATGGATAGCTATATAGCTGTACACCTGCCAGTCATCGACGCCTGTATCCAAGGCTCGTGAAGTGTATCGTATGTATGTATCGTATGTATCGTATGTATGTACGTATGTATGTATGTATCGTATGTATGTATGTATTTATGGATGGATGGATGAATAGATGGATGGAACAGTCCAGGGGTTAGCCAATTAGGATAGTTTTACTTTTATTTTTTAATTAGGGACTTTCTCAACCTCATATAAACAAGACAATTCTAGACTATCCGGAAGGGCTATATTCATGAAAGTGCTGATCGCTGAAAGTGCTGATTGCTGAAAGTGAATGATTGAACATGAATGATATTACTTTCATGAGGCTGTGGTGTGGGCTGTCGTGGTCAAGCTTATGATATATAGTATGTATCTTTAAATTTCTTCTGATATATTATAGAAATTCAGGGGATGAACTGGACAAAACGTTTCCGCGAGAACTCGTACTCCATTCAAGTGCTACGGAAACACAATTTCGCTAGGAACCCGAATTTCAACATAATAATGAAGTTCTGGGCTTTGTGGTGTATAAAAGTGCGATTTTCAGAAAATGTGTTTTTTTTGTTCGAGGCAGATTCGAACTGCCGACCTCTAGATTACATGTGTGGCTCTATGGTCGAAGAGCGAAATGTAGCAAAACGCCCAAGTGCCAAAGACACTATTTGGTAACTTGAAATCGAGAATTTTGGCCTGGAAATCCGAGAATTCTCGACAATTTGAATTGACGGAACGACTAAGTACAAAACGTTTGTCCAGTTCATGCCCTGAATTGCTATAAAAAGCACCTTCATGAGGCTGTCGTGGGGGCTGTTGTGGGCTATCATGGTCAAGCTTATCATATATAATATATAAATATGTAACTAAAAAATGCTTATGATACATGAACAAGCACCTTCATGAGGCTGTCGTGGGGACTGCTGTGGGCTGTCATGGTCATGCTAATGATAGATAATATGTATCTTACAATTACTTATGATATATTAACAGGCAAATTTTCATGTGGGGGCTGTCGTGGGGGCTGTTGTAGGCTGTCGTGGTCAAGCTTGTGATATATAATATGTATTGTAAATTTACTTATGATATATTAACAAGAACTTTCATGAGGCTGTCGTGGGGGCTGTTATGGGGGCTGTCGTGGTCATGCTTATGATAGATAATATGTAACTTCAAATTACTTACGATATATTAACAAGCGCCTTCATGAGGCGGTTGTAAAGGCTGTTGTGGGGGCTGTCAGGGGGCTGTCAAGGTCATGCTTATGTCATTCTATGTTCACAATAGAGAATCTTCCTGTCATGCTCGTGGTCATGTGTATGCTGTCGTGGTCATGCTTATGATTTGTTCACAAACGAGAATCTTCCTGTCATGCTCGTTGTCATGCGTATGCTGTCGTGGTCATGCTTATGATTTGTTCACAAACGAGAATCTTCCTGTCATGCTCGTTGTCATGCGTATGCTGTTCGTGGTCATGCTTATGCTTATGATTTGTTCACAATAGAGAATCTTCCTGTCATGCTTGTGTCATGCGTATGCTGTCGTGGTCATGCTTATGATTTGTTCACAATAGAGAATATTCCTGTCCTTGGCGTGGTCATGCTTATGCTGTCGTGGTCATGCTTCTGATTTGTTCACAATAGAGAATCTTCCTGTCATGCTCGTTGTCATGCTTATGCTGTCGTGGTCATGCTTATGATTTGTTCACAATAGAGAATCTTCCTGTCCTTGGCGTGGTCATGCTTATGCTGTCGTGGTCATGCTTCTGATTTGTTCACAATAGAGAATCTTCCTGTCCTTGGCGTGGTCATGCTTATGCTGTCGTGGTCATGCTTCTGATTTGCTCGCAATAGAGAATCTTCCTGTCCTTGGCGTGGTCATGCGTATGCTGTCGTGACCATGCTTATGATATATAATAAGTAACTTCAAATTTCTTATGATATATTAACAAGCACCTTCATGGAGCTGTCGTGGGGGTTGTTGTGGGGGCTGTCGAGGTCATGCTTCTGTTCAAAATATAGAAGCTTCTTGTCCTGGCCGTGGTAATGCGTATGCTGTCGTGGTCATGCTTATGTCATGCTTCTGTTCAAAATAGAGAAGCTTCTTGTCCTGGCCGTGGTAATGCGTATGCTGTCGTGGTCATGCTTATGTCATGCTTCTGTTCAAAATAGAGAAGCTTCTTGTCCTGGCCGTGGTAATGCGGATGCTGTCGTGGTCATGCTTATGTCATGCTTCTGTTCAAAATAGAGAAGCTTCTTGTCCTGGCCGTGGTAATGCTTATGCTGTCGGGGTCATGCTTATGTCATGCTTCTGTTCAAAATAGAGAAGCTTCTTGTCCTGGCCGTGGTAATGCGGATGCTGTCGTGGTCATGCTTATGTCATGCTTCTGTTCAAAATAGAGAAGCTTCCCGTCCTGGCCGTGGTAATGCATATGCTGTCGTGGTCATGCTTATGTCATGCTTCTGTTCAAAATATAGAAGCTTCTTGTCCTGGCCGTGGTAATGCATATGCTGTCGTGGTCATGCTTATGTCATTCTTCTGTTCAAAATATAGAAGCTTCTTGTCCTGGCCTTGGTAATGCGTATGCTGTCGTGGTCATGCTTATGTCATGTTCACAATACAGAAGCTTCCCGTCCTTTACCCGAAACACAGAGGTCTGCTTGAGCAGCACCCACTGATGATGAGTGCAAAAGACAGTCAAGGGTGGAAAACAAATCCCACGAGCTGTCCTCTAACTAATCCCACCCACTGTCCTCTACCTCATCAACTAATCCCACCCACTGTCCTCTATCTCATAATCATTCCACCCACTGTCCTATCCCACCCACTGTCCTCTATCTCACCATCATCCCACCCACTGTCCTATCCCACCCACTGTCCTCTATCTCACCATCATTCCACCCATTGTCCTATCCCACCCACTGTCCTCTATCTCACCATCATCCCACCCATTGTCCTATCCCACCCACTGCCCTATCTCTATCTCACCATCATCCCACCCACTGTCCTCTATCTCACCATCGTCCCACCCTCTGCCCTGTCCAACCCACTGTCCTCTACCTCGATACACAGGGGTCTGCTTGAGCACCACCCACTGATAATGAACGCACAAGACAGTCAAGGGTGGACCGTGCTCATGCATGCGGTTGCAGACAATAATCCAGAGATTACAAAGATCATTTTAGGTGAGTGAGAGTGATTCATGTTTATTTTTGTTTTTGGTGAGTAAGTCATATTTTGTTAAACAAAAAACAACACTTGTTTATTATTTGTTAAACAAGCAATACTAAATATGAATCATGCTGTGTTGAGGCCAATCATTTTAGGTGCGTGAGAGTGATTCATATTTAGTTTTGTTTTAGGTGAGTGATTGCTGCTGCAGGGACATGATGTCTTCAACACCTAATGATTTTGTGAAACAAGCAATACTGAATATTAATCATGCTGTGTTTTAGGCCAATTATTGCAAGCCGGGATGGCCCCTCCCGGGATGCCCCCCCCCCCCCCCCCCCCCCCCCCCCCCCGGATGGCCCTCCTGTGCAAGCCGGGATGGCCCCTCCAGTGCAAGAAGCCGGGATGGCCCCCTCAACCTCACGCCTCGTAATAAGGCATTCCAATTTCCATTTTTGTGTGATTGGCTTCAGTGCAAGCAAACGGGCTGGCCATTTCTACGTCACGCCTCGTTATAAGGCATAACAATTTTCAAATTTAATTTTTGTGATTGCCCCAGTCCAGGCAAATGGGCTGGCCTACTCAACCTCACGCCTATTAATAAGGCATGACAATTTCCATTTTTATTTTTTGTGTGATTGGCCCCAGTGCAAGCAAACGGGCTGGCCCCCTCAACCTTACGCCTCTTAATAAGGCGTACCAAATATGTATTTATTTTATTTTATGTGAGTGCTTGGTTAATTCCACTAAACCAGACCACATCATGAAACTACGTCTGACCATACCAGACCAGACCAGACACAAACCGCTACCCAGAACCCAAACCGAAAAGAAAGAAAAAGCTACCAAAAAGCTACCAAAACGCTGTCCCAGGAGGCTGCTAAAACCCAGAAAACTACCTGAAACCCACTTTCTAAACTAGAAAACAAATATCTGCCTTCAACCCCAGCCCTCGACCCACGTGACCCCCTCCATCCCCTTCCCCTTCCCAATGCTCTCCCCTTAGGCTTTGTGAAGCCTAAGTCAGCTCCCATCAGCCTGTCCGCATCACACCTGGTGAACCCCCCCGGTATGCCGAACGACTCTATGGCTATAGACTCTTTCAACATGTCTCCCGACGTGCCCCTGGAGGCGGCCTAAAACCAGAAAGCTACCAGAATCCCACTTTCTGAACTAAAAAAACAAATCTCTGCCTTCAGCCCACGACTCACGTTGACCCTCCCCTTCCCCCCCCTCCTCCCCTCCCCAATGCTCTCCCCCTAGGCTTTGTGAAGCCTAAGTCAGCTCTCATCGGCCTGTCCGCATCACACCTGGTCAACTCCCCCGGTATGCCAACCGGCTCTATGGCCATCGCCTCTTTCAACATGTCTCCCGACGTATCCCAGCCACCGGGGCCCATGATCAACACCTATGTGGCTGGTCTGGACAGCTATCAGGCAGCTGACAAAGCGACACTTTCAAAGGTAAGAGCGCGACACGATTGCATGGTACTATCTATCTATCTATCTATCTATCTATCTATCTTAGGCTATCTATATATTGTGTGTGCCATGCAATCGTGGGCCCTGCCCCTGCTCCATAGTATATATATATATATATATATACTCGTATATATATTTAAAAAAAAACGCACACACTCTCTCTTCCCACACACACAAAACAAACTCAAACCTGCAACCCCACCCAACGCAGACCACAAACACACAGTCGAGCTGCAAACCACCCCCAAAAAACCTACGCCAGCACCCCACCACTGCAAACCGCAACCTCACCCGCCCACTGCAAACCACCCCCACAAACCCACTCCACCACTGCAAACCCCAACCCAACCCGCCCCACTGAAACCCCAACCCAACCCGGCAGGTACAACAAACACCAGTCGAGCTCTTAGTGCTGGACCCTACTGAAAGTATGACTCACAGCGCCAACCCCAAGACCCCAGCTCAGATCCCCCGGGACCCAAAATCCAAAGGCAGCAGGGTGGATGCCGCACCTCTTCCCCCAGGTCCGCCATCACTGCCACTGATGATGACTAGCAATGCCTATTGTGCCTATTTTGTTTTGTGTGACTTCATGTGTATATTATGTCTATTGTGTCTTTTGTTTTTTTAGTAATCCCCAGGGACCCCAAAACCAAAGGCACCCAGGACGCCGCACCTTCTCCTACAGGTCCGCCCATCACTGCCACCTGATGATGACTAGCATGCCTATTGTGTCTATTATTTATTGTGTGTCTTGATCTGTTTAATATGTATATTCTGTCAGGATTGTGTCTTGTGTCTTATTTGTGGAGGTTATCACCCGGACCCCAAAAGCCCAAAGTCAGCAATGAGGATGATGCCGCACCTCCTCCTACAGTTCCGCCCATTACTGCTGCCTGATGATGTCTGGCATGCCTTCTGTGTCTATTACTTCTTGTGTGTCTTAATGTGTTATTATGCCTATTCGTTTTATATTATTTCCTGTGTGTCTTGATGTGTTTATTATGTATATTGTGTCAGGATTGTGTCTATTATGTTTGGAAGTAATCCCCCGGGACCCAAAACCCAAAGTCAGCAAGGTGGATGCCGCACCACCTCCCCCAGGTCCGCCCATCACTGCCACCTGATGATGACTAGCATGCCTATTGTGTCTATTATTTGTTGCGTGTCTTACTCTGATTATAATGCATATTGTGTCAGGATTGTGTCTATAATGTTGGAAGTAATCCCCGGGACCCAAAACCAAAGTCAGCAAGGTGGATGCCGCACCTCCTCCCCCAGGTCCGCCCATCACTGCCACCTGATGATGACTAGCATGCCTATTGTGTCTATTATTTGTTGCGTGTCTTACTCTGATTATAATGCATATTGTGTCAGGATTGTGTCTATTATGTTTGGAAGTAATCCCCCGGGACCCAAAACCCAAAGTCAGCAAGGTGGATGCCGCACCTCCTCCCCCAGGTCGCCCATCACTGCCACCTGATGATGACTAGCATGCTATTTGTGTCTATTATTTGTTGCGTGTCTTACTCTGATTATAATGCATATTGTGTCAGGATTGTGTCTATTATGTTTGGAAGTAATCCCCCGGGACCCAAAACCCAAAGTCAGCAAGGTGGATGCCGCACCTCCTCCCCCAGGTCCGCCCATCACTGCCACCTGATGATGACTAGCATGCCTATTGTGTCTATTATTTGTTGCGTGTCTTACTCTGATTATAATGCATATTGTGTCAGGATTGTGTTTATTAGTTTGGGAAGAAATCCCCGGGACCCAAAACCCAAAGGCAGCAAGGTGGATGCCACACCTCCCCCCCCAGGTCCGCCCATCACTGCCACCTGGTGATGACTAGCATGCCTATTGTGTCAATTAATTTTTTGTCTGTGTCTAAAGCAATTCAGGGGATGAACTGGACAAACGTTTTGTCGAGAATTGTCGAGAATTCCAGGCCAAATTGTCGAGAATTCTCGGATTTCCAGGCCAAAATTCTCGACAAAGTACGAGTTCTCGCGGAAATGTTTTGTCCAGTTCATCCCCTAAATTGATATAATGTGTTTTAATTATTTATTTTTGGTCTTGATGTGTTCATTATGTCTAATGTTGTGTCTATTCTTTATTTTGTGTCTCCATGTGTTTATTATGTCGATTGTGTATATTATTTTTGGAAGTAATCCCGGGACCACAAAACCAAATAGGCACCCAGGATGGAGTACCTCCTCACGCAGCGCACAGGTCCGCGGGTTTAGGGTTTAGGGTTGTATTATCTTTGCATTACTCATGCAGCCGCACAGGTCGCAAATTTAGGGTTTAGGGTTTTATTATCTTTGCATTACTCACGCAGCCTCCACAGCCCCGCCCATCACTGCCCATGTGGGATGATGCTTTAATTATAATTGTAGCATTAAATTATCACTGTAGTCATGCCCCCCTCACTGCTCACTGCCTCCCCTCCCCCCCCCCTCACGCCAACCTTATTTGTCCACCACCCACCCCTCATGGCCTCACTGCTGAGTCATGCCCCCCTCACTGCTCACTGCCCCTCCCCCCCCCCCCCACAACACACCCCTCATGCCCCCTCACTGTCACTGCCCCCTCACCCCCCACCCTTTCCTCCCCCGCCCTCACGCCCCCCTTGTTTGCCCCCCCACCCCTCTACCAAAGCGCAGCGCCACTGCCGCTACGGCTGCTAACGCCAGGCCTGGTCTCTTACTTCCGATGCTCACGAACGACACTGCCATCTCCAGCCACGTACGTCCCGCCCTCCCATCAGAACACCCCCCCAGGTGCGTCCTGCGTTTCCATCAACACAACACAACAAAACACAGAACACCCAACGCAACACGCCCAACACAACACAACACAACACACACACCCAACACAACAAATCAACCAAAACAAAACAAAACAAGCCATCCCAGCCCAACCCAGCCAGCCCAACTAAACTAACCTAACCCGTTCCATCCCAACCCATCCCAACCCATCTCATCCCAACCCAACTCATCCCAATCCATCCAAACCCAACCCAACCCATTCAACCCATCGCAACCATCTAATCCGCCATCCCAATCCAACCATCCAACCAACCATCCCAACCAACCAACCCAGCCCAGCGCCAGCCAACCCATCCCAACTCATCCCAACCCAACTCATCCCAACCAACCAACCCATCCCACCCATCTCATCCAACCCATCCTAACCCTACCCAACCAACCTAACCCTTCCATCCCAACCCACCCACCCACCAACTCACCCAACCCAACCCAACCAACCCAGGGGGTGGACGCCTTCAAAGCCATGCTGATGCCTGAGGGTTCGTCCACGTCCCTAAACGTCGCCCCCTCCGCCCATTCCGGCCACTCTGGCCATGCAGCCAGCACCACAAGAGCACACGCCCGGCTAAACGGCCAGGTGCCTAAACAGGCTCAGGCTCCTAAGCAGGCTCAGGGTCCTAAACAGGCTCAGGCTGTGGCGGAGGGTTTGATGCCCTCTTCGTCTTTTTCTACCAGCCGCAGTACAGCTGCATTGCACCCGGAGCCTTCGTATACAGACAGCTTGTTCTTTTCCAGAGGGCAACCCATAGGAGAGGCTGGGGAAGACATTGAGCAGATGCACTCAAGGAGCTATCACGCAGGAAGCTCGAGGAGGTATGTGTATGTATGTATGTATGTATGTATGTATGTATGTATGCATGTATGTATGTATGTATGCATGTATGTATGTATGTATGCATGCATGTATGTATGTATGTATGTATGTATGTATGTATGTATGCATGCATGTATGTATGTATTTATGTATGTATGTATGTATGTATGCATGCATGTATGTATGTATGTATGTATGTATGTACTAGTACACTGCCCGTGTGGCCGAGGCCACCCGCCACACCACCCACCCAGGTCCTGGGTCATGTTCTGGCCTGGGTTACATAACGTGCATCGCCTTTGAACGTACACCCTCCGCCCCCCCTTACTCACATGCACACTGTCAGATATGTCCCATTTGCAAAATATCAAACACATGCCCACTTCCTTTCCTTACTAAAAATATACCCCCCCCCCCCCCACCCAGCCCCCAGGACCTGGGTAACATATCGGGTTACGTCCTTGTATGTACCCGCCCCTACCAGATGTATCACACACTAACCATTCAACTCAACCCAAGCCAGACCCACAGCCTCCACACATTTCTGAATCCCTCCTTGCCCCTCACCCCACCCCATGTACACACTTTCTCTTTCTTTCCCCTCCCCTCGCCCCAAGCATCCCCCACCCATGGTGGGTCAACCTGCAGCTGTTGCTTTGACCAGGAAGTTCCAGCCAGTCTTCTATCGCAACATGCTAAGCTACCGATGTATCAATGCTTGAAACAGTGAAAAGAGATTGGATGAGGGGTGCAAGGGCCATATCGCGATTATATGGTAGAAATCTTCGACTTCCGTCCGATCAACACCTGGTGAATCAAAAATCGCAGCGCCGTAACGAATCATCGATACAGATGAAAAGAGATTGGCATAGATAGGATTGCATAGATAGGAGCGGTCCAAGTGTGAGAAATGGGAAGGAAATGGCTGCTCGCATCCACTGGCTGCCAACCGTGGCACAATTGATGCACAGGCATGGTGAAAGTGCGCACGCGTGAAGTGAATGGTGGCAACGCTCGCAGGCGGAAGAGCGCTGAGGATCGAATGGGCGCCTGATGAGAACTCAGAACGTATTTTGACGCTGAGGATCGAATGGGCGCCCAATGAGAACTCAGAATGTATTTTGAGAATTCGGATGCCCCTGGCTCTTCATGCGAGAGTCTGGGTGAGGAACAGGGGAGGGAGGTATGGATGCTAGGCACAAAGATCGCTGGTGAGAAAGAATTGGCGCATGATTGGGGAAAGAGATTTGAAGTTCCGGGGTTGCGAGAAAGTTGCGAGTATCCATTTCCATTCCCAGCACGTCCAGGCTGACCTACAGCATTTGCCAAACGCCGTCTATGATTTGCATCGCTCCTATGCTCTTCGGCATGTAGAGCTCGCCTTTCGCTGTGAAGAGCTCGCTGGCTGGCTGTATTCGTCGCCCGTCTGCCTACATCTTGTTGATTGTGCTCGTTCATGGCATCGAGGAGCAGAAGATTACAGACAATCAGTCTGAGCGCCATTCTTGGTTTTGACGCTCAGATCGGGTGGGTGGGTGACTCGCTATGAGTATCTCAGTAATTAAGCCAAAGCCAGCTAGCGTCGGCATGAAAAGTTCGCGAACTTTTCTCAGAAATCCGTGTATGTCTTTATATACATAGATGTATGTATGTATGTATGTATGTATGTATGTATGTGGCAAGCTGAAATAGCTGCAGCGCCATGAAGCTACTCCCCCCCCCCCCCCCCCCCCCCCCCCCAGGGCCCCCACACACACACAACACACACACACACACACACACACACACACATCCACACACAGAAGGCATTGAGCAGATGCAGCTCAAGGAGCTATATGCAGGAAAAGCTCGAGGAGGTATGTGTATGTATGTATGTATGTATGTATGTATGTGGCAAGCTGAAATATATATGATGTATGTATGTATGTATGTATGTATGTATGTATGTGGCAAGCTGAAATAGCTGCAGCGCCATGAGGGCTACTCCCCGCCCCCCCCCCCCCCCCCCCCACACACACACACACACAACACACACACACACACACACACAGAAGGCATTGAGCAGATGCACTCAAGGGAGCTATCACGCAGGAAGCACAAGGAGGTATGTGTGTATGTTTGTATGTATGTATGTATGTATGTATGTATGTATGTATGTATGTATGTATGTATGTATGTATGTTCCAGTCCAAGGGTAGGCCAAATAGGCTAAAGGGACTTGCCCAACCTTGACAGGAAGGGCTAAAAAGAAAAAAACATTAATTAACTGAACCCCCAAACAATTGTTGTACTGATGGTGGCCTGAGTTTGTGCTAGCCGCGAGGAAAATAATTTAATAATATGATCCTATTAATGAAGGATACTACGATTCTATTGAACTTGGTTACATAGCTTCAGCCAGCAATTTGTCTACACCAGGAATTTACCAGGAAGAAATGTTAAGGCGAACAAATCATTCTATTACCGAAGGATCTTGAACTTGGTTACATAGCCTCAGCCAGCCATTTATCTGCTCCTGGGCTTTACCAGGAAAAAAGTCATTTTTGTTCTAATGAAGGAGTCAAGGTTTGCGACGTCTCTGGGGATGGGTCAGGAGATTCTGAAAGTTATGAAATGTCTCATTGCTGGATTATTATGAAATTACACTACGCTACACCACACTTCACCCATGACATGACATGACATGGCCCCTGGGGATGGGTTGGGGGATTCTGGGCGAGTTATGAATTGTCTCATTGCTGAATCATTACATTACTGTACACTCTACACTACGCTACACACATGGCATGACATGACATGACATGACATGGCCCCTGGGGATGGGTTGGGGGATTCTGGGCGAGTTATGAATTGTCTCATTGCTGAATCATTACATTACTTTACACTCTACACTACGCTACCACACATGGCTGACATGACATGGCCCTGGGGATGATTGCTGACATTGAATAGGCCCCCTGGGGATGGGTTGGGGGATTCTGGGCGAGTTATGAATTGTCTCATTGCTGAATCATTACATTACTTTCACTCTACACTCTACACACATGGGCATGACATGAACAATGAATCATGGGCACATGACATGCCCGCTGGGGATGGGTTGGGGATTCTGGGCGAGTTATGAATTGTCTCATTGCTGAATCATTACATTACTTTACACTCTACACTACGCTACACACATGGCATGACATGACATGACATGACATGGCCCTGGGGATGGGTTGGGGGGATTCTGGGCGAGTTATGAATTGTCTCATTGCTGAATCATTAATTACTTTACACTCTACACTACGCTACACACATGGCATGACATGACATGACATGACATGGCCTGGGGATGGGTTGGGGGATTCTGGGCGAGTTATGAATTGTCTGCATTGCTGAATCATTACATTACTGTACACTCTACACTACGCTACACACATGGCATGACATGACATGACATGACATGGCCCCTGGGGATGGGTTGGGGGATTGTTTTCTGGGCGAGTTATGAATTGTCTCATTGGAATCATTACATTACTTTACACTCTACACTAGGCATGAATGACATGAATGACATGAACATGGCCCCTCTGGGGATGACTTACACATACACAACTACGCTACAACATGGCTATGACATGAAACATGACATGACATGGCCCCTGGATGGTTGGGGATTCTGGGCGAGTTATGAATTGTCTCATTGAATCATTACATTACTTATGACACTCTAACACTCGCAGGCATGACATGACATGACATGACATGGCCCCTGGGGATGGGTTGGGGGATTCTGGGCGAGTTATGAATTGTCTCATTGCTGAATCATTACATTACTTTACACTCTACACTACGCTACACACATGGCATGACATGACATGACATGACATGGCCCCTGGGGATGGGTTGGGGGATTCTGGGCGAGTTATGAATTGTCTCATTGCTGAATCATTACATTACTTTACACTCTACACTACGCTAGCACACATGGCATGACATGAATGACATGACATGGCTGGGGAGGGTTGGGGGATTCTGGGCGAGTTATGAATTGTCTCATTGCTGAATCATTACATTACTTTACACTCTACACTACGTACACACATGGCATGACATGACATGACATGACATGGCCTGGGGATGGGTTGGGGGATTCTGGGCGAGTTATGAATTGTCTCATTGCTGAATCATTACATTACTTTACACTCTACACTACGCTACACACATGGCATGACATGAACATGACATGACATGGCCCTGGGGATGGGTTGGGGGATTCTGGGCGAGTTATGAATTGTCTCATTGCTGAATCATTACATTACTTTACACTCTACACTACGCTACACACATGGCATGACATGACATGACATGACATGGCCCTGGGGATGGGTTGGGGGATTCTGGGCGAGTTATGAATTGTCTCATTGCTGAATCATTACATTACTTTACACTCTACACTACATGGCTGACACACATGGCATGACATGACATGACATGACTGAATGAATTGCCCCTGGGGATGGGTTGGGGGATTCTGGGCGAGTTATGATTGTCTCATTGCTGAATCATTACATTCTTACACTCTACACTACGCTACACACATGGCATGACATGACATGACATGACATGCCCCTGGGGATGGGGTTGGGGGATTCTGGGCGAGTTATGAATTGTCTCATTGCTGAATCATTACATTACTTTACACTCTACACTACGCTACACACATGGCATGACATGACATGACATGACATGGCCCCTGGGGATGGTTGGGGGATTCTGGGCGAGTTATGAATTGTCTCATTGCTGAATCATTACATTACTTTACACTCTACACTACGCTACAACACATGGCATGACATGACATGACATGAATGGCCCCTGGGGATGGGTTGGGGGATTCTGGGCGAGTTATGAATTGTCTCATTGCTGATCATTACATTTACTTTACACTCTACACTACGCTACACACATGGCATGACATGACATGACATGGCCCTGGGATGGGTTGGGGGATTCTGGGTTGGGGATTCGAGTTATGAATTGTTCTCATTGCTGAATCATTACATTAATTACTTTACACTGAACTACACTACGCTAGGTGAATGACACACATGACATGACATGGCCCTGGGGATGGGTTGGGGGATTCTGGGCGAGTTATGATTGTCTCATTGCTGAATCATTACATTACTTTACACTCTACACTACGCTACACACATGGCATGACATGACATGACATGACATGGCCCCTGGGATGGGTTGGGGGATTCTGGGCGAGTTATGAATTGTCTCATTGCTGAATCATTACATACTTTACACTCTACACTACGCTACACACATGGCATGACATGACATGACATGACATGGCCCTGGGGACATTGGCCCCTGGGGATGGGTCTGGGCGGTTATGAATTGTCTCATTGCTGAATCATTACATTACTTTACACTCTACACTACGCTACACACATGGCATGACATGACATGACATGACATGGCCCTGGGGATGGTTGGGGGATTCTGGGCGAGTTATGAATTGTCTCATTGCTGAATCATTACATTACTTTACACTCTACACTACGCTACACACATGGCATGACATGACATGACATGACATGGCCTGGGGATGGGTTGGGGGATTCTGGGCGAGTTATGAATTGTCTCATTGCTGAATCATTACATTATTTACACTCTAACACTACGCTACACACATGGCATGACATGACATGACATGACATGGCCCCCTGGGGATGGGTTGGGGGATTCTGGGCGAGTTATGAATTGTCTCATTGCTGAATCATTAATTACTTTACACTCTACACTACGCTACACACATGGCATGACATGACATGACATGACATGGCCCTGGGGATGGGTTGGGGGATTCTGGGCGAGTTATGAATTGTCTCATTGCTGAATCATTACATTACACTTTACACTCTACACTACGCTACACACATGGCATGACATGACATGACATGACATGGCCCCTGGGGATGGGTTGGGGGATTCTGGGCGAGTATGAATTGTCTCATTGCTGAATCATTACATTACTTTACACTCTACACTACGCTACACACATGGCATGACATGACATGACATGACATGGCCTGGGGATGGGTTGGGGGATTCTGGGCGAGTTATGAATTGTCTCATTGCTGAATCATTACATTACTTTACACTCTATCACTAACGCTACACACATGGCATGACATGACATGACATGAATGGCCTGGGGATGGGTTGGGGGGATTCTGGGCGAGTTATGAATTGTCTCATTGCTGAATCATTACTTACTTTACACTCTACACTACGCTACACACATGGCATGACATGAACATGACATGACATGGCCACTGGGGATGGGTTGGGGGATTCTGGCGAGTTATGAATTGTCTCATTGCTGAATCATTACATTACTTTACACTCTAGCACTACGCTAACACACATGGCATGACATGACATGACATGGCCCCTGGGGATGGTTGGGGGATTCTGGGCGAGTTATGAATTGTCTCATTGCTGAATCATTACCATTACTTTACACTCTACACTACGCTACACACATGGCATGACATGACATGACATGACATGGCCCCTGGGGATGGGTTGGGGGATTCTGGGCGAGTTATGAATTGTCTCATTGCTGAATCATTACATTACTTTACAGGACTCTACACTACGCTACACACATGGCATCGACATGACATGACATGACATGGCCCCTGGGGATGGGTTGGGGGATTCTGGGCGAGTTATGAATTGTCTCATTGCTGAATCATTACATTACTTTACACTCTACACTACGCTACACACATGGCATGACATGACATGACATGACATGGCCCCTGGGGATGGGTTGGGGGATTCTGGGCGAGTTATGAATTGTCTCATTGCTGAATCATTACATTACTTTACACTCTACACTACGCTACACACATGGCATGACATGACATGACATGACATGGCCCCTGGGGATGGGTGACATGGGGGATTTGGGGGATTCTGGGGCGAGTTATGAATTGTCTCATTGCTGAATCATTACATTACTTTACACTCTACACTACGCTACACACATGGCATGACATGACATGACATGACATGGCCCCTGGGGATGGGTTGGGGGATTCTGGGCGAGTTATGAATTGTCTCATTGCTGAATCATTACATTACTTTACACTCTACACTACGCTACAAGCACATGGCATGACATGACATGAACATGACATGGCCCTGGGGATGGGTTGGGGGATTCTGGGCGAGTTATGAATTGTCTCATTGCTGAATCATTACATTACTTTACACTCTACACTACGCTACAACACATGGCATGACATGACATGACATGACATGGCCCCTGGGGATGGGTTTGGGGGATTCTGGGCGAGTTATGAATTGTCTCATTGCTGAATCATTACATTACTTTACACTCTACACTACGCTACACACATGGCATGACATGACATGACATGACATGGGCCCCTGGGGATGGGTTGGGGGATTCTGGGCGAGTTATGAATTGTCTCATTGCTGAATCATTACATTACTTTACACTCTACACTACGCTACACACATGGCATGACACATGACATGACACATGGCCCCTGGGGATGGGTTGGGGATTCTGGCGAGTTATGAATTGTCTCATTGCTGAATCATTACATTACTTTACACTCTACACTACGCTACACACATGGCATGACATGACATGACATGACATGGCCCCTGGGGATGGGTTGGGGGATTCTGGGCGAGTTATGAATTGTCTCATTGCTGAATCATTACATTACTTTACACTCTACACTACGCTACAGTCACATGGCATGACATGACATGAACATGACATGCCCTGGGGATGGGTTTGGGGGATTCTGGGCGAGTTATGAATTGTCTCATTGCTGAATCATTAATTACTTTACACTCTACACTACGCTACACACATGGCATGACATGACATGACATGACATGGCCCCTGGGGATGGGTTGGGGGATTCTGGGCGAGTTTATGAATTGTCTCATTGCTGAATCATTACATTACTTTACACTCTACACTACGCTACACCACATGACATGCAATGACATGACATGACATGGCCCCTGGGGATGGGTTGGGGGATTCTGGGCGAGTTATGAATTGTCTCATTGCTGAATCATTACATTACTTTACACTCTACACTACGCTACACACATGGCATGACATGACATGACATGACATGGCCCCTGGGGATGGGTTGGGGGATTCTGGGCGAGTATGAATTGTCTCATTGCTGAATCATTACATTACTTTACACTCTACACTACGCTACACACATGGCATGACATGACATGACATGACATGGCCCTGGGGATGGGTTGGGGGATTCTGGGCGAGTTAATGAATTGTCTCATTGCTGAATCATTACATTATTTTAATCTAACACTACGCTACACACATGGCATGACATGGCATGACATGACATGACATGACATGTGGTGGGTTGGGGGATTCTGGGCGAGTTATTGAATTGTCTCATTGCTGAATCATTACATTACTTTACACTCTACACTACGCTACACACATGGCATGACATGACATGACATGACATGGCCCCTGGGGATGGGTTGGGGGATTCTGGGCGAGTTATGAATTGTCTCATTGCTGAATCATTACATTACTTTACCACTCTACACTACGCTACACACATGGCATGACATGACATGACATGACATGGCCCCTGGGGATGGGTTGGGGGATTCTGGGCGAGTTATGAATTGTCTCATTGCTGAATCATTACATTACTTTACACTCTACACTACGCTACACACATGGCATGACATGGCATGACATGACATGGCCCTTGGGGATGGGTTGGGGGATTCTGGGCGAGTTATGAATTGTCTCATTGCTGAATCATTACATTACTTTACACTCTACACTACGCTACACACATGGCATGACATGACATGACATGACATGCCCCTGGGGATGGGTTGGGGGATTCTGGGCGAGTTATGAATTGTCTCATTGCTGAATCATTACATTACTTTACACTCTACACTACGCTACACACATGGCATGACATGACATGACTGGCGATGAATTTGTCTCATGGAATCCCTTTACTGGGACATGGACATGTGGCCTGGGATGGGTGGGGGATTCTGGGCGAGTTATGAATTGTCTCATTGCTGAATCATTACATTACTTTACACTCTACACTACGCTACACACATGGCATGACATGACATGACATGACGATGGCCTGGGGGATTCTGGGTTTGGGGATTCGAGTTATATGAATTGTCTCATTGCTGAATCATTACTTTACATGCTATGGCATGACATGACATGACATGGGCCCTGGGGATGGGTTGGGGATTCTGGGCGAGTTATGAATTGTCTCATTGCTGAATCATTACATTACTTTACACTCTACACTACGCTACACACATGGCATGACATGACATGACATGACATGGCCCCTGGGATGGGTTGGGGATTCTGGGCGAGTTATGAATTGTCTCATTGCTGAATCATTACATTACTTTACACTCTACACTACGCTACACACATGGCATGACATGACTGACATGACATGGCCCCTGGGGAATGGGTTGGGGGATTCTGGGCGAGTATGAATTGTCTCATTGCTGAATCATTACATTACTTTACACTCTACACTACGCTACACACATGGCATGACATGACATGACATGACATGGCCCCTGGGGGATGGGTTGGGGGATTCTGGGCGAGTTATGAATTGTCTCATTGCTGAATCATTACATTACTTTACACTCTACACTACGCTACACACATGGCATGACATGGCATGACATGACATGCCCCTGGGGATGGGTTGGGGGATTCTGGGCGAGTTATGAATTGTCTCATTGCTGAATCATTACATTACTTTACACTCTACACTACGCTACATGCACATGGCATGACATGACATGACATGACATGGCCCCTGGGGATGGGTTGGGGATTCTGGCGAGTTATGAATTGTCTCATTGCTGAATCATTACATTACTTTACACTCTACACTAGCTACACACATGGCATGACATGACATGACATGGCCCTGGGGATGGGTTGGGGGATTCTGGGCGAGTTATGAATTGTCTCATTGCTGAATCATTACATTACTTTACACTCTACACTACGCTACACACATGGCATGACATGACATGACATGACATGGCCCCTGGGGATGGGTTGGGGGATTCTGGCCGAGTTATGAATTGTCTCATTGCTGAATCATTACATTACTTTACACTCTACACTACGCTACACACATGGCATGACATGACATGACATGACATGGCCCCTGGGGATGGGTGGGATTTCTGGGCGACCATGTTATGAATTGTCTCATTGCTGAATCATTACATTACTTTACACTCTACACTACGCTACACACATGGCATGACATGACCATGACATGGCCCCTGGGGATGGGTTGGGGGATTCTGGGCGAGTTATGAATTGTCTCATTGCTGAATCATTACATTACTTTACACTCTACACTACGCTACACACATGGCATGAATGACATGACATGACATGGCCCCTGGGGATGGGTTGGGGGATTCTGGGCGAGTTATGAATTGTCTCATTGCTGAATCATTACATTACTTTACACTCTACACTACGCTACACACATGGCATGACATGACATGACATGACATGGCCCCTGGGGATGGCTTGGGGGATTCTGGGCGAGTTATGAATTGTCTCATTGCTGAATCATTACATTACTTTACACTCTACACTACGCTACACACATGGCATGACATGACATGACATGACATGGCCCCTGGGGATGGGGTTGGGGGGATTCTGGGCGAGTTTATGAATTGTCTCATTGCTGAATCATTACATTACTTACACTCCTACACTACGCTACACACATGGCATGACATGACATGACATGACTGGCGATGGCCCCTGGGGATGGGTTGGGGGATTCTGGGCGAGTTATTGAATTGTCTCATTGACATGCTGAGTTATGAATGTCTCATTGCTGACATTACTTTACACTCTACACTACGCTACACACATGGCATGGACATGACATGGCTGACATTATGACATTGCTGCCATGGACATGACATGAACATGACATGATGGGTGGGATGGGGGATTCTGGGCGAGTTATGAATTGTCTCATTGCTGAATCATTACATTACTTTACACTCTACACTAACGCTACACACATGGCATGACATGACATGACATGGACATGGCCCCTGGGGATGGGCGAGTTGGGGAATCAGATTCTGGCATGCGAGTTCTGAATTGTCTCATTGCTGAATCATTACATTACTTTACACTCTACAACTACGCTACACACATGGCATGACATGGGACATGACATGACATGGCCCTGGGGATGGGTTGGGGGATTCTGGCGAGTTATGAATTGTCTCATTGCTGAATCATTACATTACTTTACACTCTACACTACGCTACACACATGGCATGACATGACATGACATGACATGGCCCCTGGGGATGGGTTGGGGGATTCTGGGCGAGTTATGAATTGTCTCATTGCTGAATCATTACATTACTTTACACTCTACACTACGCTACACACATGGCATGACATGACATGACATGACATGGCCCCTGGGGATGGTTGGGGGATTCTGGGCGAGTTTATGAATTGTCTCATTGCTGAATCATTACATTACTTTACACTCTACACTACGCTACACACATGGCATGACATGACATGACATGACATGGCCCTGGGATGGGTTGGGGGGAGGCGAGTTATGAATTGTCTCAATTGCTGAATCATTACATTACTTTACACTCTACACTACGCTACACACATGGCATGACATGACATGACATGACATGGCCCCTGGGGATGGGTTGGGGGATTCTGGGCGAGTTATGAATTGTCTCATTGCTGAATCATTACATTACTTTACACTCTACACTACGCTACACACATGGCATGACATGACTGACATGACATGGCCCCTGGGGATGGGTTGGGGGATTCTGGGCGAGTCATGAATTGTCTCATTGCTGAATCATTACATTACTTTACACTCTACACTACGCTACACACATGGCATGACATGACATGACATGACATGGCCCCTGGGGATGGGTTGGGGGATTCTGGGCGAGTTATGAATTGTCTCATTGCTGAAATCATTACATTACTTTACACTCTACCTACGCTACACACATGGCATGACATGACATGACATGACATGGCCCCTGGGGATGGGTTGGGGGATTCTGGGCGAGTTATGAATTGTCTCATTGCTGAATCATTACATTACTTTACACTCTACACTACGCTACACACATGGCATGACATGACATGACATGACATGGCCCCTGGGGATGGGTTGGGGGATTCTGGGCGAGTTATGAATTGTCTCATTGCTGAATCATTACATTACTTTACAACTCTACACTACGCTACACACATGGCATGACATGACATGACATGACATGGCCCCTGGGGATGGGTTGGGGGATTCTGGGCGAGTTATGAATTGTCTCATTGCTGAATCATTACATTACTTTACACTCTACACTACGCTACACACATGGATGACATGACATGACATGATTGGCCCCCTGGGGATGGGTTGGGGGATTCCTGGGCGAGTTATGACATTGTCTCATTGCTGAATCATTACATTACTTTTACACTCTACACTACGCTACACACACTGGCATGACATGACATGACATGACATGGCCCCTGGGGATGGGTTGGGGGATTCTGGGCGAGTTATGAATTGTCTCATTGCTGAATCATTACATTACTTTACACTCTACACTACGCTACACACATGGCATGACATGACATGGACATAGACATGCTACACACATGCCCCTGGGGATGGGTTTGGGGATTCTGGGCGAGTTATGAATTGTCTCATTGCTGAATCATTACATTACTTTACACTCTACACTACGCTATCACACATGGCATGACATGACATGACCATGACATGGCCCCTGGGGATGGGTTGGGGATTCTGGGCGAGTTATGAATTGTCTCATTGCTGAATCATTACATTACTTTACACTCTACACACTACGCTACACACATGGCATGACATGACATGACATGACATGGCCCCTGGGGATGGGTTGGGGGATTCTGGGCGAGTTATGAATTGTCTCATTGCTGAATCATTACAATCATTACATTACTTTCTACACTACGCTACACACATGGCATGACATGACATGACATGACATGGCCCCTGGGATGGGTTGGGGGATATTCTGGGCGAGTTATGAATTGTCTCATTGCTGAATCATTACATTACTTTACACTCTACACTACGCTACACACATGGCATGACATGACATGACATGACATGACATGGCCCTCTACACTACGGGGATGGGTTGGGGGATTTCTGGGCGAGTTATGAATTGTCTCATTGCTGAATCATTACATTACTTTACACTCTACACTACGCTACACACATGGCATGACATGACATGACATGACATGGCCCCTGGGGATGGTTGGGGGATTCTGGGCGAGTTATGAATTTGTCTCATTGCTGAATCATTACATTACTTTACACTCTACACTACGCTACACACATGGCATGACATGACATGATGGGGTTGGGGATTCTGGGCGATGAATTGTCATGGCCCCTGGGGATGGTTGGGGGATTCTGGGCGAGTTATGAATTGTCTCATTGCTGAATCATTACATTACTTTACACTCTACACTACGCTACACACATGGCATGACATGACATGACATGCATCATGGAATCCCTTTACCCTGGGACATGATGACTATGGTTGGGGGATTCTGGCGAGTTATGAATTGTCTCATTGCTGAATCATTACATTACTTTACACTCTACACTACGCTACACACATGGCATGACATGACATGACATGAACATGGCCCCTGGGGATGGGTGGTGGGGGATTCTGGGCGAGTTATGAATTGTCTCATTGCTGAATCATTACATTACTTTACACTCTTACACTACGCTACACACATGGCATGACATGACATGACATGACATGGCCCCTGGGGATGGTTGGGGATTCTGGGCGAGTTATGAATTGTCTCATTGCTGAATCATTACATTACTTTACACTCTACACTACGCTACACACATGGCATGACATGACATGACATGACATGGCCCCTGGGGATGGGTTGGGGGATTCTGGGCGAGTTATGAATTGTCTCATTGCTGAATCATTACATTACTTTACACTCTACACTACGCTACACACATGGCATGACATGACATGACATGACATGGCCCTGGGGATGGGTTGGGGGATTCTGGGCGAGTTATGAATTGTCTCATTGCTGAATCATTACATTACTTTACACTCTACACTACGCTACACACATGGCATGACATGACATGACATGACATGGCCCACTGGGGATGGGTTGGGGGTTCTGGGCGAGTTATGAATTGTCTCATTGCTGAATCATTACATTACTTTACACTCCTACACTACGCTACACACATGGCATGACGATGACATGACATGGACATGACATGGCCTGGGGATGGGTGGGGGGTGGGGATTCTGGGCGCAGTTTATGAATTGTCTCATTGCTGAATCATTACATTACTTTACACTCTACACTACGCTACACACATGACATGCATGAATGACATGACTCCATGATCATTATGAATTGCATGACCATTACATGACTGACTGGATGCATGGTTGACATGGGGCGGATTGGGGGATTTCTGGGCGAGTTATGAATTGTCTCATTGCTGAATCATTACAATTACTTTACACTCTACACTACGCTACACACATGGCATGACATGACATGACATGACATGGCCCCTGGGGATGGGTTGGGGATTCTGGGCGAGTTATGAATTGTCTCATTGCTGAATCATTACATTACTTTACACTCTACACTACGCTACACACATGGCATGACATGACATGACATGGCCCCTGGGGAATGGGTTGGGGGATTCTGGCGAGTTATGAATTGTCTCATTGCTGAATCATTACATTACTTTACACTCTACACGCTACACACATGCATGACATGAATGCATGACATGACATGGCTGGGGATGGGTTGGGGGATCTGGGCGAGTTAATGAATTGTCTCATTTGCTGAATCATTACATTATTTACACTCTACACTAGCTACACAATGGATGACATGACATGACAATGGGCATGGGTTGGGGATTCTGGCGTTATGAATTGTCTCATTGCTGAATCATTACATTACTCACACTCTTACACTACGCTACACCATGCATGACATGACATGACATGATGGGTTGGGGGATTCATGGCAATGAATACCATGAATGGCCACCTGGGGATGGTTGGGGGATTCCTGGCGAGTGGTCTCTTGATCATTACATTACTTTACCTCACACTACGCACACACATGGTTGGGACATGCCCCTGGGGATTGGGGGATTCTGGGCGAGTTCATGAATTGTCTCATTGTCTCCATTGCAATGAATCATTGCGACATTACTTCTACTTTACTCTACACTACGCTACACACATGACACTGACATGACATGACATGACATGGACGATGACATAGGCCTGGGGATGGGTTGGGGGATTCTGGGCCGAGTTATGAATTGTCTCATTGCTGAATCATTACATTACTTTACACTCTAACACTACGCTACACACATGACATGTTATCATGACATGGCCCTGGGGATAGGGTTGGGGGATATTCTTGGCGAGTTTATTGACCATTGCCCTGCGGATTGCTGACTGCATTACATTACTTTACACTCTAACTAGACTTCGCGGCATGAACATGACATGACATGGCCGACCTGCATTTACTTTACACTCTAGGCCTACACACATTGGCATGGGTTGGGGGGATTTGAGGGGATCTGGGCGAGTTTATGAATTTCCTCCCATCCCAACGTCTCATTGCTTCATTACTTTACACTCTCACACGCTTAACACACATGGGCATGACATGACATGGCCCTGCCCCTGCATTGAGGTTGGGGGATTCTTTATGAAATGTTCTCATTGCTGAATCAATACACTTTACCCACTCTCACACTACGCTACAGCACACATGGATGACATGACATGGGGTTGGGGGGATTCATGAAATTGTTCATGACCTCGATGGGTTGGGGGATTCATTCCATTAACTTTACACTCCTACACTGATATGCTGAATTCCATTACAATTACTTTACACCTATCACTACGCTACAAACACATGCATACATGCAGACATGACATGAAAATGGCCCCTGGGGATGGCGGATTAGGGATTTCTGGCGAGTTCTGAATTTTCTCATTGCTTGAATATTGACTTATATAACACTCTAACACTACGCTATCACACATGTTTGAATTGTGGATGGTTTGGGGATCTGGCGAGTATGAATTGGTCATTGCTGAATCATTACATTACTTTACACTCTACACTACATCGAACTACATGAACACATGGCATGACATCATTGTTCTCATGACATTACATTACTTTACACTCTACACTAACACTTACGACCCTGCATGGCCCTGTGGATGGGATGACCAATGGGGGATGGGTTGGGGGATTCTGGGCGAGTTATGAATTGTTCTCATTGCTGAATCATTACATTTACTTTACACTCTACACTACGCTACACACATGGATGATGACATGACATGACATGGCCTCTGGGGATGGGTTGGGATTCTGGGCGAGTTATGATTGTCTCATTGCTGAATCATTACATTACTTTACACTCTAACACTACGCTACACACATGGCATGAATGACATGACACATGACATGACATGGCCCTGGGGCATGGTTGGGGGGGCGGTTTATGAATTTGTCTTCTTGCTGAATCATTACATTACTTTACACTCTACAACTACAACACATGCTACAGACATGTGCATGGCCCTGGGGATGGGTTGGGGGATGAGTTAATGAAATGCTCTTGCTGATCATACATTACTTACACTCTCAAACTACGACATGACATGGCCCCCCTGGGGATGGGTTGGGGGGATTCTGGGCGAGTTTTATGAATTGTCTCATTGCTGAATCATTACATTTACTTTACACTCTACACTACCTACAACACATGGCATGACATGGCATGACATGACATGGCCTGGGGATGCGTTGGGGGATTCTGGGGCGAGTTATGAATTGTACTCATTCGCTGAACAACCTTTACACTCTACACTAAGCTACACACATGGCATTGAATGAATGACATGACATGATGCGGTTAATTCATTAATGACTATACATTGCTTACTTTTACACTCTACGCTAACATCACATGGCCATGACATGACATGGCCACTGGGGATGGGTTGGGGGATTCTGGCGAGTTATGAATTGTCCTCATTGCTGATCATCCTTCACACATGGCACTGACATTGACTTTACTGGGCGGTTAATGAATTGTCTCTAAACATTGCTGAATCATTAAATACTTTACAACTTCTAACACTACGCTGATGACATTGACATTGACATTGGGCCTCCTGAGGATTCTGGTGCGAGTTATGAATTGTCTCATTGCTGAATCATTACACTTTTACGTAACGCTACACAACATGGCATGACATGATGACATGACATGGCCCCTGAGGATGGGTTGGCGGGATTCCTGGCGGAAGTTTATGAATCTGTCTCGAGCTAACACATCATTGACCACACCCCATGGTCGCTGAATGGGTTTGGGGATTCATTTGATACAATCATTGCTTACTTTACACTCTACACTACGCTACACCACATGGCATGACATGGACATGACATGACATGGCCGGGATGGGGATGGGTTGGGGGATCTCCCTGGGCGATTTATGAATTGAGCCCCTCATTGCGGCGAGTCATTACATTACTTTAACTCTACATATACGCTCATTGCAACACATGAATCATTACTATTACTTTTACACTCTACAACTACGCTACACCCACATTGGCACATGACATGACATTCTACGGGGGATGCATCCATCGGGGGATTCCGGGCGAAGTTGGTGGGGATGAACCGCAAGTTGTCTCATTGCTGAATCATTACATTACTTTACCACTCTCCACACTACCGACTACACATCATGCTACATGACATGAACATTGACATGGCCCCTGGGCGTTGATGGTTGGGATTCTGGCGATAACCTGACTGTCTCATGATGAATCATTACATTACTTTACACTCCTACACTTACGCTACAAAGCCCAACATGGGTACCTCAAACATGACACTGGGCCCTTGGGAATTCTGCGGCGAGTTATGAATTGTCTCATTGCTGAATCATTACCTTACTTTACACTCCTACACTACGCTACAACACATGGCATGACATGACATGACATGACATGGCCCCTGATGGGTTGGGGGATGGCTGGAGCGAGTTATGAATTGTCTCATTGACTGAATCATTACATTACTTTACACTCTACACTAGCGCTACACACATGGCATGACATGACATGACATGACATGGCCCCGCTGGGGATGGGTTGGGGGATTTCTGGGCGAGTTGATGAATTGTCTCATTGCTGAATCATTACATTACTTTACACACTTACACACCTACACAACATGCATGACATGACATGACATGACATGGCCCCTGGGGATGGGTTTTATCACTTGGCATCTTAAGAGTTCTGGGCCCCCGAGTTATGAATTGTCTCAATTGTACTGATATCATTACATTACTTTTACAACTCTACACTACGCTACACAGGGCATGGTTGGGGGATTCTGCGATGACATTGCCCTGGCGATGGACAATGGCGATTATGAAATTGTCTCAAATCATTATTATTTACTCGTACACTCTACACACATCATGACAATTACAACAATATTTTACTATTATGAATTGATCTGCTGATCTTACGACTTACTACGACATGGATGACATGACATACATTACGATGTGGCATGGACCCCGCTGGGGATTCTGTTGCTAGAGGCATTGACAACTTGAATGCTCATGGGCATTGGGAACTGAGTGATTCATTGAACATTACTTTACATCTCTACACTACGGCCCACATGTGGGATGGTTTGGGGGATGACTCATGGGGCGACTGACATGCCCCTGGGATGGTGTTGGGGGATTCTGGGCGAGTCATGAATTGTCTTCATTGTGCACTGAATCATCATACATTACTTTACACATCTCAGTACAACTACGCTACACACATGGCATGAATGACATGAGCCATGGCCCCGGCGCGGAATGGCGGTTGGCGGGGGGGAACATGAAATTTTTTTTTTTTTTCCCCCTGGGCGAGTTTCTGAATTGTCTGCATTGCTGAATCATTACATCTTTCACTCTACACTATACGCTACACACATGCATGGGACTGACATGAACATGGCCCTGGGGATGGGTTGGGGATTCTGGGCGAGTTTATGAATTGTCTCATTGCTGGAAATCATTACATTACTTAAACACTCTAGCACTACGCTACATCCACATGGCAATGACATGGACTATCATGACATGGCCACTGGGGATGTTGGGGGATTCTGGGCGAGTTAATGAAATTGTCTCATTGCTGATATTACATTACATACTCATCTACACTACGCTACACACATGGGCATGACATGACATGACATCGAACATGGCCCCTGGGGATGGGTTGGGGGATTCTGGGCGAGTTATGAATTGTCTCATTGCTGAATCATATACATATTACTTTACACCTTACACTACCGCTACACCACATGGCATGACATGACATGAATGACATGGCCCCTGGGGCATGGGTTGGGGAATTCTGGGCGAGTTATGAAGTTGTCTCATTGCTGAATCATTACATTACTTTACACTCTACACTAACGCTACACACAATGGCATGACATGACATGACATGACATGGCCCTGGGATGGGGTTGGGGGGCATTTTCCCCTGGGCGGAGTTATGAAGTTGTCATCATTGCTGAATCATTAACATTACTTTACACATCTTTACACTACGCTAACACACATGTTCATGAACATTGACATGACATGACATGGCCCCTGGGATGGCTTGTTGGGGATTTCTGGGGATTTGGGGCGAGTTATGAATTGTCTCATTGCTGAATCATTACATTACTTTACACTCTATCACTACCGCTACACACATGGCATGAACATGAATGACATTGATGACATGACATGGCATGCCCTGGGGATGGTTGGGGGATTCTGGGCGAGTTATGAATTGTCTCATTGCTGAATCATTGCATACTTTAACACTCCCACTCGCACACTAGCTACATGGCATACATGGATGACTGATGAATGACATGACATGGCCCTGGGGATGGCGTTGGGAGGGGATTCCTGGGCGAGTTATGAATTGTCTCATTGCTGAATCATTACTTAGCTTTACACTCTACCACTACGAACAACACATCAACATACTGAAAAGAATCGACATGGCCTGGGGATGGGTGGGGGATTCTTTATCCATTGCTGAATCATTACATTACTTTTACCTCCTACACTACGCTACACGAACACATGGATGACATGACATGACATGACATGACATGAATGATATGGCCCCTGGAGATGGGTTGAGGTTCTGAGCGAGTTATTGAATTTGTCTCATTTGTGAATCTTACATTACTTTACACTCGTACCACATCGCTACCACATGGGCATTGACAGACATTGACATGACATGGCCGCCTGGGATGGGTTGGGGATTTGGTGCGAGTTATGAAATTCTGTTCTCATTGCTGCATCATTACATTACTTTACACTCTACACTACGCTAACACATGCATGACATGACATGACATGAACATGGGCCCTGGGGATGGGCTTTGCGGGGATTCTGGGCGGAGTGATGAATTGTCTCATTGCTGAGATCATTAAATTACTTTACACTCTACTACTACGCTACACCAGACAGACATGACATGACATACATGCCCCTGGGGATGGGTGGGATTCTGGGCGAGTAATGAATTGTCTCATTGCCTGAGATCATTGCATTACTTTACACTCGTACACTACTGCTACAACATCGGATGACATGACATGAACATGACATGGCCGCTGGGATGGGTGGGGATTGGGCGAGTTATTGAATTTCCTCATTGCTGGAATCATTCATTACTTTACACTCTACACTCGCTACACACATGCATGACATGACCATGACATGAGCATGGCCCCTGGGATGAGGATTGAGGGGATTCTGGCCGAGTTATGAATTGTCTCATTAGCTGAATCCATTACATTACTTTACACTCTAACACTACGCTACACACATGCCATGAACATGGCGATGACATGACATGGCCCCTGGGATGGTTGGGGATTCTGGGCCGAGTTTATGAATTGTCTTCATGCTGATCATTACATACTTTACACTCTACACTACGCTACACACATGGACATGAGCATGAGCATGACATGACCATGGCCCCTGGGCATGGGTTGGGGATTCTGGGCGAT
>JAJSRW010000899.1:0-37872 GCA_022414725.1 Microglena sp. YARC
AGGAGAGATGAAATCGCGCTGCCGCGCGCGCTTTGTAGTACCCTGATAAACACACATGAACACAACAACACATCAACACACAATCATGTTCCTCCATATTCATGATTTGTTCGTGATGCAGCCGACACGTACGGTCCGCTGCCACAGATGCGCCATCTTGTGGCATAGGCTGCCAAAGTGACACACACACAGCAACACACACACACACACATGCTGACAGCCACTGCACACACTCTGGCACATGTTAACCTGTGCTACCCTATGTATCTGTTAGTGGCAGCCAACTTGGGGGTCAACCTCACTATTGCATCTCATTATGGTGAAGTCGATTAGTTAGATGGTGATTGCTCCAGGAATGCTGCTATCCCGGAACATCGCTGCCCAAAAGACATACACGCCCGCACTATGCTGACAGAAACAGTGAACAGATGACATACACACCCGCACATGCTGACAGAAACATGAACAAATGACAGACACATCCGCACTATGCTGCGGAACATGACAATGACATACACAACCCGCACAATGGCTGACTAGAAACATGAACAAATGACAGACACACCCGCACATTGCTGACAGAATGCATGAAAACAAATGACAGACACATCCCGCACATGCTGACAGAAACATGAAACAAATGACAGACACAGCCGCACATGCTGACAGAAACATGAACAAAATGACAGACACATCACCTGCCCCACCATGCTGACAGAAACATTGAACAAATGACAGAACATCCCGCAACATCTGACAGAAACATGAACAATAGACAGACACCCAGCGACATGCTGACCAGACATGAACAAATGACAGAGCACACCCGCACAATGCTGACAGAAACATGACAAATAACAGACCACAATCACTCCGCACTGCGACAGAAAACATGAACAAAACAGACACACCCGCACAGCTGACAGAAACATGAACAAATGAACAGACAACCCGCACATGCTGACAGAAACATAACAAATGCAGACCACACCCGCACATGACTGATAGAAGCATGAACAACATGACAGACACAATCCCCAGCACATGCTGACAAAACGATGAACAAAATGATCAGACACACCCGACATGCTGACAGAAAACATGAACAAATGACAGACACACCCGCACATGCTGACAGAAAACAAATTGAGCCCAAGACAAACCCGCAAATTGCGCTGACAGAAACAACATGGAACAAATGACAGACACAAACGGGACAACATCCAAGATAATGTGACCAAGAGAGAACAATGCAACAAATTTACAGACACCACTCCCGCACGCATGCTGACAGAAACATGAAACAAATGAAGACACACCCGACATGCTGACAGAAAACATGAACAAATTGACAGACCACCGCACATGCTGACAGAAACATGAACAAATGACAGACACACCGCACATGCTGACAGAAACATGAACAAATGACAGGACAACCAACCCGCACATGCTGACAGAAAAACGATGAACAAATGGACGGACACACCGCCACATGCTGACAGAAACATGAACAATGACGACCACCCAGCACATGCTTGACAGATAGCTGATGAACAATGACAGACACACCGCACATGCTGACAAGAAACATGAACAAAATGAACTAGGAACACACCCGACATGCTGACAGAACATGAACAAATGGACAGACGCACACCCGCACATTACAGAAAACATGAACAAATGACAAAGACACACCCGCACATGCTGACAGGAACTATGAACAAATGACAGACACACCGCACATGCTGACAGAAACATGAACAATGACAGACACACCCGCACATTCTGCAGAAATATAACAAATGACAGGGACACACCGCAATGCTGACAGAAACATGAACAAATGACAGACAACACCCGCAATGTGACAGAAACATGAACAAATGACAGGAACACACCCGCACATGCTGACAAGAAACGTGAACAAATGACAGACACAACCCGACATGCTGACGAAACATGAACAAATGACAGACACCACCCGCACATGCTGACAGAACATGAACAAATGGACAGACCACACGATGACAGAAAACAACTATATGACAAATTGACAGACAAATGACAGACACACCCGCACATGCTGACAGAAACATGAAACAAAATGACAGACACACCCGCACATCGCTTGACAGAAACATGAACAAATGACAGACACACCCGCACATGCTGACAGAAACGTGAACAAATGACAGACACACCAGCACATGCTGACAGAAACATGACAAATGACAGACACACCACTGCAACATGCTTGACAAGAGAACAATATGCAGACTCACCCGCAAGATGCTGACAGAAACATGAACAAATGAAACAGACACAACCCCATCATTGCTGACAGAAACATTGAACCAAATGACAGACACTCCCGCACATGCTGACAGAAACATGAACAAATGACAGACACACCCGCACATGCTGACAGAAACATGAACATATGACAGACACACCCGCACATGCTGACAGAAACATGAACAAATGACAGACACACCCGCACATGCTGACAGAAACATGAACAATGACAACACACCCGCACATGCTGACAGGAAATCATTGAACAAATGACTAGGAGGGCAACTAATTTAGTGGGGAAAAAACTAATATATATAATATTATATACATTAAACTAATATTAGTTCAATTTTTAGTCAATTAGTTTAGTTGTCCAAATCATTTTTTGAAAAAAAGTCTGGCCTTTAATGGAGCCGGATTTTGTTGGGAGCCAATCTGGATGCTTACAAAAATAAAAAACAAAGCATTTGAAAATGCTGAACTGGGAAAAGCAGAACTATCGTATTGAACAGGCCCCGTGGACCGAATGCTCAATCAACCATTGGGGCCGACCCGAGCATCTGTAAGCTTAGCAAAAATAAAGGTCGCGAAAAATGATGGGTAGACGTACCAAAAAGCTGTGTCTAAATCACTATAGAAAGCTACAAGCACCAGCTTCTAGGCAGCTCCAAGGTGCACTAACTATAATTTTAGTAGTGATAGAAAGTTAATTATGCAAGTTTAGTTTTTTTTTAAGTAGCTGCCCATTCTGTTTATCTATGGGACATGCCCTCAATACATCGAAGGGGAAATCTGCTGCTCAGAGTTGGCTCCACGAGATTGTAGAGTCGTGGTGGAGGGGTGATCAGGAGCTGTGTGTGTTTGGGTGTGCATTTGTATGTGCGTTTGTCTGTATGTGTTTGTCTGTATGTGTTTGTCTGTATGTGTTTTGTGTGTGTTTGTGTATCATTGTATGTTGTTTGTGTGTGTGTGTGCGCGTGTGTATGTGTGTGTGTTTGTCTATGCTTAAGCAAGCTTGTGTGTGTGTGTCGCCTGTGTCGTGCGCATTTGTATGTGTGTTTCTGTGTGTATGTGTTTTGTGTGTGTTTGTATGTGTTTGTGTGTGTGTTAAAATGTATCATTGTATGTGTTTGTGTGCGTTTGTATGTGTGTTAGTGTGTGTGTTTGTCTGTGTGTGTTCGTATGTATGTGTTTGTGTGCGTTTGTGTGTGTGTAGGTTTGTATCTTTGTGTGTGTTTGTTTTCTTGGAGGGGGAATTCCCAGCTGTCCTAGACCTCATGTCCTCGGAGGGGGAATTGCAACCCCATCTGCCCATCATGATGATCAAGTTGGACCCCATCCTCCGTCCTGCTAGTCCTAGCTCAACCGTGCAAGATTCCTTGTGTGCTTGGTTGTCTGGTGGGGTTCGAGGGGACGGGGGGGGGGCAGAACATGGTTATTGCACCGCTTGCGAAACAACACGCAAGCCCAGAGGAGTGCCTGGGCTCTCACTGAGGGCCACGTCGAAACACGTTCGTGGTAGGTGAACTTGTCCCGGATTTAGGTGGGCTACCAGCACTTCCGGCTTCCACAAATGTGCAGTTGTGTCTGCTGCATTTCCACCATCGTTCAGTTGGCTCTGAACAGTTTCTACCGCGGACTTAACCGCCCAGGGCTTCGGCGTAGTATATTTGCTGTCACGCACAAATAGAAACGAAACTAATCTAGACGCGCGTTGCCTAGGCAAAGCTGCGAAGCTGCGAAATATGGTAGGAAGCTGCGAGTATAATGAAAAGCGCAATGCCGCGAGAAGAAAGAAAAGACATGAAGAAAAGGAGAAAACAAATAAGAAGTACAGCAGTACCAAATTCGACTAATATTAATTATTTATACTAATATTATTATAATATTAATTATATATAACATAGCCGTTCCCTACAAATGACAGACACACCCGCACATGCTGACAGAAACATGAACAAATGACAGACACACCCGCACATGCTGACAGAAACATGAACAAATGACAGACATACCCGCACATGCTGACAGAAGCATGAACAAATGACAGACACACCCGCACATGCTGACAGAAACATGAACAAATGACAGACACACCCGCACATGCTGACAGAAACATGAACAAATGACAGACACACCCGCACATGCTGACAGAAACATGAACAAATGACAGGCACACCCGCACATGCTGACAGAAGCATGAACAAATGACAGACACACCCGCACATGCTGACAGAAACATGAACAAATGACAGACACAGCCGCACATGCGGACAGAAACATGAATGTACGCTTTATCCTCATGATGTGTTCTGTGATGCAGCCGACAAGTATGGTACTGCTCAGGTGCCGCACCCGCATACACACTAATACACGCACATGCACACGCATACACACACATACACACATATACAAACACATACACGCACATACACACATATACACACGCAAGCACACACATGCATACATACACATCCACATGCATACATGCACATACACGCATATACACACGCATACATGCACATACACATGTATACACGCACATACACACACATGCACACACATACATACACACACAAACACATGCATACAGCTGTGCGCTCAATTATAGTTACTGCTCAGGTGCTGCACTCACATACACACGCATAAAGCTGTGCGCACAATCATGGGTAGGCATGCACAAACAGACAAATGCATTCACGCATCCAAACATGCTGACAAACGCAGGGACAGACACACACGCACTCTGAACCACAATCGTCCCGCTTGATTTGTTCTGTGATGCAGCCGACGCGTATGGTTACTGCTCAGGTGCTGCACCCGCATACACACACATACAGCTGTGCTTGCACCATGGGCAGGCATGCACAAACACAAATGCATTCACGCATCCAAACACCCGACAAACGCAGTGACAGACACACTCTGATACCAGCCCGCTTGAATTTTGCTTCTGTGGTTACATTTGTTTCTGTGATGGTTCTGCACACACCCGCACATACACACACATACCAGGCTGTGCGCACAATCATGGGCAGGCATGCACAAACAGACAAATGCATTCACGCATCCAAACATGCTGACAAACGCAGGGACAGACACACACGCACTCTGAACCACAATCGTCCCGCTTGATTTGTTCTGTGATGCAGCCGACGCGTATGGTTACTGCTCAGGTGCTGCACCCGCATACACACACATACACACACATACACACACATACAGCTGTGCGCACAATCATGGCAGGCAATGCACAAACAGACAAATGCATTCACGCATCCAAACATGCTGACAAACGCAGGGACAGACACACACGCACTCTGAACCACAATCGTCCCGCTTGATTTGTTCTGTGATGCAGCCGACGCGTATGGTTACTGCTCAGGTGCTGCACCCGCATACACACACATACACACACATACACACACATACAGCTGTGCGCACAATCATGGGCAGGCATGCACAAACAGACAAATGCATTCACGCATCCAAACATGCTGACAAACGCAAGGGACAGCACACACGCACTCTGAACCACAATCGTCCCGCTTGATTTGTTCTGTGATGCAGCCGACGCGTATGGTTACTGCTCAGGTGCTGCACCCGCATACACACACATACACACACATACACACACATACAGCTGTGCGCACAATCATGGGCAGGCATGCACAAACAGACAAATGCATTCACGCATCCAAACATGCTGACAAACGCAGGGACAGACACACACGCACTCTGAACCACAATCGTCCCGCTTGATTTGTTCTGTGATGCAGCCGACGCGTATGGTTACTGCTCAGAGTGCTTGCACCCGCATACACACACATACACACACATACACAACAATACAGCTGTGCGCACAATCATGGGCAGGCATGCACAAACAGACAAATGCATTCACGCATCCAAACATGCTGACAAACGCAGGGACAGACACACACGCACTCTGAACCACAATCGTCCCGCTTGATTTGTTCTGTGATGCAGCCGACGCGTATGGTTACTGCTCAGGTGCTGCACCCGCATACACACACATACACACACACACACACACATCACAGCTGTGTGCGCACAATCCATGGGCAGGCATGCACAAACAGACAAATGCATTCACGCATGCCAAACAATGCTGACAAACGCAGGGACAGACACACACACGCACTCTGAACCACAAATCGTCCCGTTGATTTGTTCTTGATGCAGCCGAACGCGTATGGTTACTGGCTCAGGTGCTGCACCCCGCATACACACACATACACACACATACACACACATACAGCTGTGCGCACAATCATGGGCAGGCATGCACAAACAGACAAATGCATTCACGCATCCAAACATGCTGACAAACGCAGGGACAGACACACACGCACTCTGAACCACAATCGTCCCGCTTGATTTGTTCTGTGATGCAGCCGACGCGTATGGTTACTGCTCAGGTGCTGCACCCGCAATTGGCACACACAAGCATACACTGACACATAACACACACATACAGCTGTGCGCCACAATCATGGGCAGGCATGCACAAAATGTGAAAGCAGACCAAATGCATTCACGCATCCAAACATGCTGAACACAACTAATAAAATAACATAACTCAAGCAGGGACAGACACACACGCACTCTGAACCACAATCGTCCCGCTTGATTTGTTCTGTGATGCAGCCGACGCGTATGGTTACTGCTCAGGTGCTGCACCCGCATACACACACATACACACACATACAGCTGTGCGCACAATCATGGGCAGGCATGCACAAACAGACAAATGCATTCACGCATCCAAACATGCTGACAAACGCAGGGACAGACACACAACACTTCTGACCACAATCGTCCCGCTTGATTTGTTCTGTGATGCAGCCGACGCGTATGGTTACTGCTCAGGTGCTGCACCCGCATACACACACATACACACACATACACACACATACAGCAGTGCGCACAATTATGGGCAGGCATGCTCAAACAAACAGATGCATTCACGCATCCAAACATGCTGACAAACGCAGGGACAGACACACGCATACTCTAAACCATAATTGTCCCGCTTGATCTGTTCTGTGATGCAGCTGACAAGTATGGCGATTGCCCAGATGCTGCATCATGTGGCATAGCTCCCAAGTGACGTACACACCCGCACATGCTGACAGAAATATGAACTTACGCTCCACCCTCACGATTTGTTCTGTGATGCAGCTGACTAGGGTCACTGCCCAGATGCTGCAAGTGACATGCGCAGCCTCATATGCTGACAGCCACTTTCACATCCACTCTTTACACATGCTCCAACCTCATGATTTGTTCTGTGATGCAGCCGACTAGAGTCACCCTCACTATTGCCTCTCATGTGATACAGCCGACAAGTATGGTCACGGCCCAGATGCTGCATCCCGTGGCATAACTGCCAAGAGACATACACAGCCACACATGCTGACAGAAACAAGGACATACACTCTGTACACACGCTCCACCCTCATGATTTGTTCTGTGATGCAGCCGACAAGTATGGTGATTGCCCAGATGCTGCATCCTGTGGCATAACTGCCAAGAGACATACACAGAAAAATATCCACTATGTACACACGCTCCACCCTCATGATTTGTTCTGTGATGCAGCCGACAAGTATGGTCACTGCCCAGATGCTGCATCCCGTGGCATCGCTGCCAAATGGACTCTCTTTGGCAACAGCACCCTGGTCAACTCCATGTTTGTGGAACAATTCAGGGAGACACAGGTGAGGCTCACACATGGGGGTAATGGTGGTGGTGCTGGTGCACACATGATTATGGTGGTGGTGGTCAACTCCATGTTTGTGGAACAATTCAGGGAGACACAGGTGAGGCTCACACATGGGGGTAATGGTGGTGGTGCTGGTGCACACATGATTGTGGTGGTGGTGGTCAACTCCATGGTTGTGGAACAATTCAGGGAGACACAGGTGGGGCTCCCACATGGGGGTGGTGCTGATAGTGGTGGTGTTGGTGGTGCACACATGGCAGTGGAACAATTCAGGGGGACACAGGTGGGGCTCCCACATGGGGGTGGTGCTGATAGTGGTGGTGTTGGTGGTGCACACATGGCGTTGGAACAATTCAACGAGACACAGGTAGGGCTCACACATGATGTTGGTGGTGGTGCTGGTGGTAGTGGTGCACACAATGTTCGTGGAAACAATTCAGGGGAGACACAGGTGGGGCTCACACATGGCGGTGGTGCTGGTTATAGTGGTGGTGGTGGTGGCGGTGGTGGTGGAAGTGGTGGAAATGTAGTTCAGGTGGTGGTGGTGGTGATGGTGGTGGTAGTGGTGATGGTGGTGCACACGTGGTGGTGGTGATGGTGGTGGTGGAAGGGGTGTTGCTCGTGGTGGTAGTAGTTGTAGTAATGGTGGTAGTAGTGGTGGTAGAGATGGTGGTGGTAGCAGTAGTGGTGGAAGTAGTCCTGCTGCTGCTGTTGGAACTGGTAGCGTTTTGGTTGCAGTGTTGGTGGTGTGTCCACCTGTATGTATGCAGTCATATGTTGGGTGTAGCTGAACCTTATCCCAATACTAGTAGCCTGACTGTGTGCATTGTGCATACCCACATGTATTGATTTGTGTAAATCGTACCTGCCCGCATGTGTTCCCAGGTGCCAGCTACCTTATGACCATTGGATGCTGTCCTGGCCGCCTGGATGTATGTTATCATATGTTGGGTGTAGCAATAACCAAATCCCAATAATCTGACCAGGTGAAAGGTACCTGCATGCATGTGTTCCCAGATGCCAGCTACCTTGGGTTCCCCTTGTATGCATGCCTTTTCAACTAGATACCGGTATATGTTGTCATATGTTGGGTGTAGCTGCTGCTTATCCCACCTATCTGGCAAGGTGAAATGTACCTGCCTGCATTTGTTACCAGATGCCATCTACCTTGGGCACCTTGGATGCATACTTGTCCACCTAGGTACCGGCATATGAGGGCATCCTTCCTATCTGTCTGGGTGAAAGGTACCTGCCCGCATGTGCTACCAGGTGCCAGCTACCTTGGGCACCTTGGATGCATACCTTTCCACCTAGATACTGGTATATGAGGTCATCCTTCCTATCTGTCCGGGTTAAAGGTACCTGCCCGCATGTGTTCCCAGATGCCAGCTACCTTGGGACCCTTGGATGCTTTCCTGGTCACCTGGATGTATGACGTCATATGTTGGGCACAGCTGCACCTTATCCCAATATATTGAGCGGGTGAAAGGTACCTGCATGCATGTGTTACCGGATGCCAGCTACCTTGGGACCTTGGTATGCATACCTGTCCAACTAGATACCGGTATATGATGTCATATGTTGGGTGTAGCTGCCGCTTATCCTACCTATCTGGCCAGCTGAAAAGTACCTGCCCAAATGTGTTACCAGTAGCCAGATACCTTGGGACCCTTGGATGCATACCTTTCCACCTGGATAAAGATTTCCACTTCATAAAGTCATATGTTGGGCACAGCTGTACCCATTCCCAACAAACCTACTGGGTGAACTCATCCCCGTTTGACGAATGGCTCAATGGTAGAGCTCCTTGAACAAAGAAGGTGCTGGGTTTGAATCCCTGCGTGTGCGCTTTATTGTTCGCGGTCGCTGTCAACAGCCATGGTAGCTGTGTCCAGGTAAAGTAGCAGCCCATTCCCTACCTCCGTAAGACGGGGCTCCCTTAATACCACGCCTCACCAGGTGTTATCATTACTTTCACAACTGGGTGAACTGTCCTACCTGCCTACATGTGTTACCAGGTGCCAGTAACCTTGGGCACCTTGGATGCTTACCTGCCCAGCTGCATGCATGTAGCCATTTGTTGAGTGTTGCTGCTGCTCATCTCAATACCAGCAGCCTGACTGGGTGGAGTGCTGCAGCTCTTGATTAGTAATGATAACGCCTGGTGGGGCGGGCATTAAGGGAGCCCTGTCTTACGGCAGTAGAAAACGGGCTGCTACTTAACCTGGACAGTGCTTCCATGGCGGTTGACAGCAGCCGCTAACACTAAAGCGCACCTGTAGGGATTCGAACCCAGCACCTTCAGTCCAGCGAAATGATCAACCATTGAACTATTTGCCGAACTGGTATAGCTGTTGCTTATCGTAATAACCTGAATTGGTGAATGGAACCTGCCTACCTCTGTTCCCAGATGCCAGCTACCTTGGGCACCTTGGATGCTTACCTTTCAACCCGCGAGTATCTGGAGGGGGACTTCTCTGTCTCGGATGTTGCTGTTGGTGCATACTTGCTCTATGTCCCAGCCTTACTACCTCAACTCGACCTCAGCCCTTACCCCAACGTGCTGGCCTACATGGCAAGGTGGGTTGGCTGGCTTGGCTTCCGGGTTACTTTGGGGGGGGTCTGGTTCGTATGTTCTGTTTGGGTGCCAGGAGGGTGGCTTGGCTGGGTTGGCACTTTTGGGGGGTGAGGGGAAGGGGGGGGGGGGGGGGGGGAGGGGGGGCTTTTTCGGTGTACTGTTTGGGTGCAAGTAAGGGGGCGGGGAGGGAATCAGGGGAGGGGAGGAAGGGGAGGTTAATGAGGAGATATTAAAGGGGAGGGAGAGAGAGAGAGAGAGAGAGAGAGAGAGAGAGAGAGAGAGAGAGAGAGAGAGAGAGAGAGAGAGAGAGAAAAAAGGGGGGGGGAGGAAGGGGAGGGGGATAACAATGAAAGACAAATCAATGGGGGATGCGGGAGGGTATCACTGTCTTCCACATATGATAGATTTGACCAATCATGTAGTTACAGGGGTAGAGGCAGGAAGTAGAAATTGGATCTAGAGGCAGGAAGTAGGAATTGGATTGCGACATGCTGGAGGGTTAGAGGCAGGAAGTAGGAATTGGATCAAGAGGCAGGAAGTAGGAATTGGATTGCGACATGCTGGAGGGCTAGAGGCAGGAAGTAGGAATTGGATTGCGATATGCTGGAGTTGTCGAGGGGTACAATTAGTATCAAGAACACACAGGAGATAAAGGTCCATTCCCTATCATTATCGTATTTTTATCGCCCTGCACCGTCCGACAGTGGACGGTAAATCGTACGATTGGCTGCGGCGATAATTTTTTTATCGCCATGAACAACCGAATGATTTAATTGAAATCCTATTGATGATATTTATTGTAAAATGCAAATAACTTGAATATCCCCAAGGTCCCATTTTAATCGGCACAAAAAAGTGAGAATGATATTGTAGACGTAAGATAATCTTGGAAAGAGAACGACATTGACATCCCTAATCGTATATACTATGTATCATGTATACACTATGTATCATGTATACACCATGTATCATGTATACACTATGTATCATGTATACACTATGTATCATGTATACACCATGTATCATGTATACACTATGTATCATGTATACACTATGTATCATGTATACACTATGTATCATGTATATACACTATGTTCATGTATACACTATGTATCATGTATACACCATGTATCATGTATACACTATGTATCATGTATACACTATGTATCATGTATACACCATGTATCATGTATACAATGGTTCAGTTCATCAGTGCGTTTTGTTTGTAAGCCCCTCCTACTACGGCTGGGCAAGTCCCTTTAGCCTATTTGGCCTACCCCTGGACTGTAACATATATATAGTGTTGGTGTGTGTGTGTGGTGGAAGGGGGAGGGGGGGGGGGGGGGGGGGGGGGGGGGCAGAAAAAAAATTTATGAGCCCTATGCCCAAATTATGAAGTGCTTGTTGAGAGGATAAAGAATTTGGTATAAAAAACAATAAGAAAAAATTAATGGACCTAGAGGAGGGAATTGCTGTCTTTTAAATAATATTCGATACTTCAGGGATTATTTTTCAAGCCATCAGAATGAGATGGGAGTTGAACTTGGGCGTTACTCTACTAAAGACCAGTCCATTGGTGCTATTAGGGAGCTCCCCACCACCCACCACACCAACCACCAACCCACCCCCAAACCTCAACCCAACCCGATCCAACAAAACGAGGGAGTACAGATTCCGCAATGAATAGGGCTGGCTCTTCTTTCCCCGCATCTCTTCTGTCTACCTGGGACCATGTCATGTTGTTCGATGGACCCATTCCATCTCATCTAGCAGCAAATGTGATGAGTGCGGGCCGAAATTGTTTAGCAGTCACCCTACGAACGTCGCAAGGCAAGGAAGAGGGAGGAGAAGGGGAAGAGGTAGAGGAGGGGGATGAGGACGGTGATTAGGATGTGTATGGGGATGAGGATGACCCCATGGCCCACTTGTGCTGAACCTCTAGGATAAAGTTAAAGGTTGGTTGGCAAGGTGATGGGTTGGTTGGCAAGGTGATTGGTTGTAATTGGCTCAACATGTGATTGGTACAGGCTAATAATGTGATATGTATTGGCTGAGAATGTGATTGAGATAGGCCAAGCATGTTACTTTGGTAGGCTAGGGCATAAAAGGGGCTTGGGGGCCCTACACCTCTACCTCTCGTGTAAAATTGATGGCGATGATGGAGCTTCGTCCGTGTGCCCACAAACGCTGATTGTATTGTCTGACTTGCTTTTTTCTCCATACAGCGTGCATTGTCATGGGAGCAGCCACAATGGATAGGATTTTTCAAGTTGTACAAAATGCACCCAACTTTGACCCCCTAATTCTTGTTGTGGGAGGAGATGATGGCCTCCAAGTGGGTTCCGGAGCCGTGGGTGGGTGGTAGGCTGCTCATCCAACTTTAATATTTGAAGGCACGGGGTCTGGAGTTTTTTTTGCCCCCCCCCCCCCCCCCTCGATTGTGTATCAGATATATCAATCATATCTTGTTGTACCTGCACATTTGAAACGCATGACCAATCATTACACAATCATATATACTTCCACATTTGATACGCAGGGCCCAGCATGTATACAATCATATATAGTTTGTACCATGTATACAATCATATATAATTTGTATCATGTATGCAACCATATCTTCTTCAACTTTCACCTTTGATACTCTTGACCAATCATGTATACGATCATATATACTATGTATCATGTATGCAACCATATCTTCTTCAACTTGCACCTTTGATACTCTTGACCAATCATGTATACGATCATATATACTATGTATCATGTATGCAATCATATCTTCTTCAACTTGCACCTTTGATACTCTTGACCAATCATGTATACGATCATATATACTATGTATCATGTATGCAATCATATCTTCTTCAACTTGCACATTCAATACTCTTGTCCAATCATGTGATGCAGGTTGGCGGCACGCCCTGCTTGTGCAGCAACTTTGGCATCAAGGGCTACGTAGAAGAAGAAGGAGGAGGCAGAAGCTGCTGCTTCCTAGTTCTGTTGTTGGATTAAAATGTTGCTATCACGAAAACGGTACAACGATTGTTTGGGGTTCAGCTTATCAAAGCTTTTTTTTAGCTCTTCCTGTCACGGTTGGGCAAGTCCCTTTAACTTATTTGGCCTACCTCTGGACTGTTACATACGTACACTGGTTTAAAATGTTGCTATCACGAAGCAAGAGCGTATGGGTTGCCTTTTCTCACCCCCACGTCATGTGTGGTTTCTCCCCACCGTAGCCCACATTCTGAAAACACCAGTACTGGGAAACTGGATCCTTATATATTTAAATAAATCTGTATGGTGCCAGGTTTCCCCACCATAGCAGGGTAATTCAAAGCGCGCGCTTTTCGACCCCCTCTGCGCTTTAAGCGCAGTTTTTTGCAACCCCCTGTGGGTGCAGCAAGCAATTTTTGCGCTTTTTGCACTAAAAAGCGCAGTTTTTTTGTTTTCCAAGTGCGCTAAGGCGCTGGCCAATTTGGCCATTTGAAGTACCCTGCACCATAGCCAAAGCTTCCGAGGGCATCCTTCTCGAGTGGTAAACTTGGATTCTGAATACCGGTGGCTAAATCCAGGGTACTGCATTTTGTTAAATTGGTCATCGCTTTAAGCGCACAAACGTCAAATTGGTCAGCGCTTTGTAGTGCAAAAAACGCAAAAACTGCGCGCTGCGCCCACAGGGGGTTGAAAAACTGCGCGATACGCGCAATGGGGCTCAGAAAGGCAGCGCATAAAAGCGCTTTTACGCGCTGCCGTGCGCGCATTGTAGTACCCTGGTTAAATCCCTAGTATCTGTGGGGATCTTACAGGGGGGGGGGGGGGGGGGGGGGGGGGGGGGGGGGGGGGCAGCATTTAAACGGTGAGCAGCCAAGAATGGCTGGTAGACCATGTAACAACTCCTTCTTCTTCTTCTTCTTTTCCGTGTTCTTCTTTGATCAGCAGTGCGCCTGACATGCACCCACCTGGAAGATTCTTTAGGGCTAGTTATGTTGAGAACGTAAATTGTGGCTCGTGAGACGGAGATTTCCAAGAGCCCTTAAACAACCCTGATCATTAAGGGCGCCTGGAGGCGCTTCCCGAATGAAATTATTCGAATCCTTAATTCAATGTATTATATTAATTAAATTGAATTGTATTTAATGTTGTGTTATTTTAATTCGATTTATTCCTTTCCATTTAATTTAATTTACGTGATTTGAATGCATGTAATTGCTTTAAATTGTATCAATTCGAATAGGATAAAATTTGAAGGGCGCCTGGAATTGAACTCCAACGAATGGATTGATGATTTAGCTTTGTTAACTATGAAGTGACGAAAAAAATAGTTTTTGAAGGGTTGTTGATTTTTAAGCAGTATTGAACGTTTCTGTAATGTAATGAAATGCATGTATTTAGAGTGACTTTTGTTTTAAGAATTTGATGCAAGAAAAATGAGGCCAATCAGGTGTATGGTTGATTTTACGGGATTTGTACAAGATATTGCATGTTTCGGCCCAGCCCACACGTGAACGGTATGTCCCGTCCCCCAGAACGGATTTTTGGCCAGCTGCGGCTGGCGTGGCTTGCCCCTGCCCCCGTGAACGGTATGTCCCGCCCTCCTGAACGGGTTTTTGGCCAGCGGCAGGTGGCGTGGCTTGCCCCTGCCCCCGCCCGGTGGCCCCCGCCCCTGCCCCACGCACGGCCCTGAGGTGGGGTCCGTGGGCTAATTATAGCGGTAGTGCCCTAGGGAAATGTTTCGTCCATTGTGATGCTTACATGTTTCGCCTCGATTTTTTGACGACAATTCTGCTCCCAAACACACATGTATATCATATGCACATGTTTAAGTGGTTCAAATTTGAAATGTTAGCTAAAAACACCCTGAAATCAAATTGTTAACCGATAATTGTAGCTTTTGGGCCCAACCTGAGCTCCTTTTCGTGAATTGCGATGCTCATGTGTGCTCTGGTGAGAATCTGTCCGGTATAAATAAGTCTTATAATTCATCAAAAATATAGAATGTTCAATTTTTTGATGTTTTTCATAAAACCTGAAAATGTGGTTGGTGACAAACGGACGAACGGACGAACGGACGAACGGACGAATGGACGAACGGACGAACTAACGGACATTTTAATGGGGCTAATCCCTCTTCAAAAAATCTGGAGATTTTTTTCATTCGGGTAACATGTTTTGCATGCATCCACCCACGAGAAGAGCCGTATGCTTTTTACATGCACTGAGATTTGTGTTTTTGTGTGGTAGGTGTGAAGAGACTGGATCAGGTTTATTTTGATAAGAAATTAAGAATGCTTAAATCTGAATTGTTTATGTAGGGGGGGGGTCTAAGAAGTTTGTTTAGACCCTACGCCCGGATGTTTTATTTTATTTGGGTGGGCAATCTGGGCATACCACCTGCTTACCGTACTCAATCAGAATGGCCCTAATACGCTATAGGAGCGCAGCAGAAGGGTAGCACTTCTCTTTTTTCAAAGCATGAGTTGACTCCCTACTTCCCTAGCCCAGGGGCGGCTCGTGAACCACCTCTTCCAATTGCCTGTGCCAAGGAGAGCCACCCCAATGAGGTGATGAGGCTGTGAGAGTGAACGTGGGGGCGCACTCTACCACCAAGGTATATATGTGGCAACAATGCAAATCATGCAAACCTGGATGCATCAGGATGTGCTGAGTATGAGTGCGGCATTTTAGTCAGCGGGAGTTTCTAGAGTCATGAAACTAACTTGAGGCGTATCAGCATGAATAGCGGTGCTCTCGCTTGTTTTATGTCTTGGTGACTCCTTATGTACTCCCTTAGAACTATCGGTCCTGACAGTACTATGTCAGCTTCCCGTAGACTGTGTCATTCTTCATGACACTGTGACGACTTCCTGTTGACCTGGAAGTAACCCCCCCCGGTCATTCCTCCATCTTCTCTTCCTTTTCCTCCCCTGCCGTCTGTCGCCTCCTCCCGTCTGTCGTAGATGACTGTGACGTGCAGACTCAAGTCGGCGACTAGCCTGGACATCGGTGGAGATTACCCGTCTTCGTCTGCTCGCGTCCTTGTCTTCGCTGACCTTTCTCCGGTGTTTGAGGCTCTGCCTGCATACCGGAGGTTGCCAAGCCGACCAAGCTCCCTGCTGATGTCTACGTCTTCTTTGCCCCCTTTGCTCTGCCCAGCCGACGGTCGGCTACTGGCATGAGCTTGCGCTCTAGTGGCTCTGTGCTACCTTCTGGAGAATTTTTTTCGATCAAGCTGGCGGATCGCCGGCACTGCCGTAGGGTTCGCCAGAGGAGGACGACCTACGCGTCTGGACCTGGAGATTCTGGAGGTGGTAGGAGGCAGGGGGGTATGGTCAGCACCACTACGGGTGCTGCTCCCTCTACCCCCCAACGGGTGAGTCGAGCGATAGAGGGGGGGACTTGGGATTGACTGATCATCGACGGCGGGATATTAGGACCTTTACATGCCTCGGCTCTGCTCTTTCGCATCCTAGCGATAAATGTTCGAATTCTGCCCTTGCGATTTGCGATTTTCTGCCATTGGTGCGATTTTCTGCACCAGGTGCGACTTGCTGCACTGTCATTCTCGTCTCCTTTTTCCCATACCTCTAATCTCGACTTCGACCTAACGCTTCCCACCTTCTGTGATCCCAGGTCTCGCAGCGCCGGACTTCGCCCATGCTACAGGCCGAAGTGGACGCCGTCCTGGCCCTAGTCCAGCGGCCGTGGAGGATCTTTGGCATGATATCTTGGTGGATATTTTTTCTCTCTAGGCTCCTTGTGACCCCTGGGTGCGTTCCGTGGTTCGACAGATGTTACTACTTTGTCTTCCCGTGCCCCTGGTTCCCCCTTAGGTGTATGCTTAGCTACGTAAGTTTGAGTTCAAGTGTTTGAGTTCTGATAGGGCTTAGGAATTTTTAGTTAAGTGGTATAGAGGCATGGTTGATCTCGATTAGTTGGGGCATGCATGAGTTGTTGATGATGACACTGCTCAGCATGGTGCTAGTGTGTTATCTTCGCAATCGCGTGTTCATCTAGGGAGACAAGACTCCTTCGGAGCTTTTCTTTGGGGTTGCACCTGATGTGTCGTTGTTGCGTTTGTTTGGTTGCCCTTGCTATGTAATCTTAGTATTGGCAGTCACGCAACAAAGCTAGTTAGAAAGGCATTATTTGGTAGACTGGTTGGGTATTCCCTGGTGAGTAAGGGTTATTATATTTGGGTTTCCAATGTTGCGCCAGTTAGTAGTGAGTAGAGATGTACTCACTATCTCCAGTTCAGTTCTAAACTGTCTTTCTGGGTTCTCCCATTAGTATGGGTCCCGTGCCCGCTTGCATCCCTCCTGTCACAAACGGTGATATGTTATGTGTTACCGGTAATTCCCTACGCCCTTTAACAACCCCAATTGTTGTTGGCTGGCCTGGCTGGATGTATCATTGTTGCATTCTAGACCAGGGCCTGATCTTTGCTGTATTGTGTGTGAAGTTTTAGGGCGGGTGGGAGTTGGATATCCAACTATAATCTTAGCCGAATCTCAGGGGGTCGCCAGGCCCTCCTCTGTGCCACGTTTTAGCGGTGAAGCTTTAGGATTTAGACAGCCTTCGATCATAGTGGTACCTGGATCAGGTCCATTGCCTAATAGTCGCCAACCTCCGACCACCTCGGATGGCTCGCGGGTGTCGATAATTCCGACGCCTCCTGTCGTCCCTGGTGGATTACTCGGGTCAAGCCCATGTGATGATGTAGCCGTTGCCGAATGGGTAAGTGATGATCTTGAACACTGGTCTAGCTTGATACTGCGTATGGCTGGGGTACATTACATTACATTACATTACATTACATTACATTACATTACATTACATTACATTACATTACATTACATTACATTACATTACATTACATTACATTACATGTTCAAGTCTACTTGACACCGCGAGGGTGTATGAGACTCTGTGCTTTAAACAAAAAGAAAAAGCACCCACAAAGCAAAAAACCCCATTACATCAGGGGTGTGTCGAGGATAAACAAACCAAACTCCCAACCACCGTTTTGGTGGCGTAGGTATTAAACCCCTTAGAGCCGGACCCAGATCTCAACCACTTACAGTGGCGGAGGTAAGAAGCTAACAAATGAGAAGTCACAAGAAGAAGAAAAAAAGGGATGATAAATTACGGTGCCACTAAGCAGTCCAGGGCTTCCTGTCTTGCTCTTCTACAAGTAGAAAGATAGTCGGCTAGGTTGCTCCAAAAAGACTTAGTGCCATTTCCATTCATAAAGGTTCTGAATGTGGAATCGCAGAATTCCACATTCCATACGGTTAAGTTGGTATCCTCATGGACATGCCTATAAATATCTGTAAACAGCTTCTGGTAGCGGAGGCGAATATCATTATAAAAAGGGCACTCAAACATATACAGTCAACCCAGGATTCATCGTTTTAGGTGCTGCTGGTTCTCATACGTAGGTTAACATGGCCCTATGTGTGAGTGCCTATTCCTCAGCACCTCCCAGACTGACTTATAGGGTAGTCTAGATTGGTGGAGCGTTACGACGCTTTGTTTAGGCAGCTTCCTTTCAGCTGTCTTTCTTGGTTTTGGTGGAAGGTGGTACTTAATTCAGACCACCGTTATAGCGTCTTGATGGTTTCTGACTCTTAGTTCCATAGGCAGATGGTTCGTTCGGTGGAGCTCATCATAGATTAGCTATTTCTTTTTTACTCCACACTGTTTTTAGATCACCAGCCCTCATGTGATCGGAACTTTTTGTGGAGTGTAGTAGTTGTTTCCCTTCGGATTTTACTGTGAATTGGTGGGCTGGGTAATCTTGCAGTTGTACTTGCAGATGTACCGCCGCTCACCTCTTTCTTGTTTTCCGAGTATATTTCAAGCGCCCTTTCAGTCCATCCTTTGCAGTAAATTCTTTGAAGTCCTTTTTATGCGTTTACTATTTTTCAGGTGGAAAAAAGGTTTTATGTACTATGGTTGTACATCTACCCTTCTATTGTTCATTGAACTGTGTTTCCTTTGTTGGTTACGAGTTCCTTGAAAATTTTAACTTCGCATCCTTTGGATTTTTTCAGTTGCTGCAGGTTTGGTTTGCTTTAGTTAGGCGCTTGGTTTGTCTTGAGGGCACGAGTTCTTTGCGGTGCGATACCCACCTCTTAGACTGTTTTTCGTTAGTGCCGTAGCTGGGGATTTATGATAATTAACTTTCATAAATCTTCTTACTTCCATCTTTGAGTGAGAAACCAGTTCATCATGGTTTTTTCATCCCAACCTAGTCATGAATTCTATGCTAAGAATAGTTTTTAAGGTAGTGGATTTTTCCATCGACTTTTTTTTTCCATCGTAGTCTTTAGTGTCCTCTTGTCTGCGTCCTTTAGGCTTTGATTCTCTCGTGTGCTGCTGCGCTCACACGATATTTCAATCCGTCTCTTTGGTTATCATTGATTGGCGTTAGGTTCCTATTCCCGGGTCGGGTTTTCTATACCGTTGTTCCCCAACTTTGATATACGATTTTTTTTTCCAGTCTTCTCTTTAGGTTAAGTTCTCGGTTCTTTCAGTCACCGTTGTTCCCCTTACTTTGGTATTAGGATTGATTTCTGTTTGGCCTCCCTGTGATTTTCTGGTTTTGGTGCCTACTATTTCTGGATGAATAGTATTTTTGCGCTTACCATGGATGGTTACATTTCCATTTTGGTCTCAGCTCAGCTCGGTATGACCCAAGTTTTTTGTTGCTACATTTTCGGAGTACTACAGTGGTTTTTGGTTCATCCTTTCTCATCCTTTTATTTTAGACAAGGCTTTCTTCTGGTTTCCTGTTTTTCCGCCGTTCCTTAATAATTTTTGTTTGCTACCAAGTTATGGTTCTATGTCCCCAGTGCCATAGGTGGAGTACTAGTATTGTATGTCACCTGCGTCATAGGTGGAGTATCAGCATGAATAGCGGTGCTCTCGCTTGTTTATGTCTTGGTGACTCCTTATGTACTCCCTTAGAACTATCGGTCCTGACAGTACTATGTCAGCTTCCCGTAGACTGTGTCATTCTTCATGACACTGTGACGACTTCCTGTTGACTGTGTCATCGGTTCTTCTGACACGTGCTGTCTAGCCTGTACCCTGATCAGGTTCCAGGCTACCGCCCCTTTCCTCCGCTGGTGTCCCTTTATGGTTCCCCAGTCTTTTGTAATATTATTCTCGTCTCCGCATTTATAGATTGGCGTGCTGCACACACAAAGTCCACTCTCCGGAGTGTTATCCAAGCTGATAAGGCGCATAATAAGGTTGACAGATGGACACCTGAAGTGCCGATGTTGATAATGATAGTTGGGATGAGCGTCAGAATGAGGTGATCCTCAATCACGGAAGATATGCAACTGTCATGCCACGCAGACTGATGGTGTTAGAGAGGTGGGGGCAAAGATCCATCATATTCCATGTCTTTACATCCAGTTGAGAGGGTGGCATGGGACCCTGAACCTTGATCACACAAATGGCATGCTGTATGTATGTTACAGTCCAGGGGTTGGCCAAATAGGCTGAAGGGACGTATGGCTATACGAGGTCAGTAGGTCACAATGAGAGAAGCATTGCATCTGAAAGCACTGGTAAGGTGGAGAGTATATTTAGGGTTGGGAATCAAATGTATATTTTCATTTTTATATGCCGTATAAACGTATGAACGTATTAACGTATGCATATAAACATATACAAACGTATGAGTACTTCTTGGGGACAGATTTTTACATGGGTTCAAAATGTATTTGCCGCGCGTTGCTAATTTCATTGGCTTTACATATCAACTCTCAAAAAACAAATCTGGCAATTTTAGGTTGTCCATATCTCAGAAAAATAAATCTCGGCCAGAAAGCGTGTCGACCAAGAAGCGCGGTGCCAGTCTAAGGGATCCATTCAATGCCAATAGTGCATTAATATTTTCCATGTCCACATCATTATTTAAACGCAGCTCCCTAAGTCAGCTACTAATTTCAGACCAAGTGTGCAGCAGCTTCTGGGCAGCTCTGTGACTCGGTGAGTCAGCTACAGGTTTCAGACCAAGTGTGCAGCAGCTTCTAGGCAGCTCTGTGAGACAGCTACAGGTTATAATAATATAAGTATATAACTATATTGCAATATTTTCCATCTTCACATTGCACTAGGCTTGCACCATCAATCCTTCAAGCCCACGTAGGAGCACAGCTTGTGGAATGGAAGGCTAGATGGCGCTCTGATATGTGTGCCATCCTGGTTATCTAAATCAAACTGAAGGCCACATTTAAGCAAAATGGTACGTGTGAAAGATTAATTGTATTGCATATTGTGGTAGAGGAGGTCAACAGCTTTCCAATGAGCTATCTAAATGATAAATTGAGTAAAAACTGAGAAAGTTATGTGTCGGGAACTTTTCAAAGTACAACTCATACGTTTTTATACGTTTATACTCATACGTTTCGAGAAAAAATATACGGCGTATATATACGCATGAGCTTATAAACGTATGAGTAGACGTTCATACGTCGGCCCAAACCTAAGTATATTCAATGGTGATTTTGACCAAGATCACAATCACGAAAATAAATAAAATATTTTATCCTATCTCCAGATCTTATCTAGAGGTAGGATCTGGAGTCCTATTTCCAGATCGAGATGATCTGGAGACAGGATCTGGAGTCCTATTTACAGATCGTGGTGATCTGGATATATGAATCCAGATCACTACGATCGCAATCACGAAAATAAATATGATACAAATCCAGATCACACTGCACATGGTGCATTTTAATGTAAGTTCTTTACAACGGCATAGGCTCGATAGAGGAGAAGATACTATTAAGCGCAACAGGCGCAATCATATAGAATAGAGATGTGTACTGCAGGGTACCGCAGTCACGTGCAGGCCACAGCTAGCCCGTGGCCTGGCGGCAGGCAACACGGGTCCCTGAGGAAGTAGGTACCGGTGTGCATTATGCCAACTCAGAGACTGATATATAAATAAGGGATTAACATCCCCCCCAATTCAAGGTATTATTGAGCTCAAGAATTCCTGGAATTAACTGAGGGGCATGAGGAAATAATAATATAGGGACTAGTAAGACTTTTGAGATGGTTGCTAATAGCTGATATGAAAGACTGTAAATAATAAATTATTTGGGACAGGATTCAGGGGGGAAAGCCTATTAGCAGATGTCTTCAAAGGAATGTCAGTCTACTGAAGTAGCTGGTCCTGGCGGGAAACTGCAAAGGGACAGCAGGCTAGATTGCAGGGAAGCTGCTAGGAAACTAAAGGGGACTGCCATGCAGATAGGTTGCAGGCTAGGTTGCAGAGAGGCTGCTGGGGAACTAGAGTGAAGCTGCAGGTAGGCTGCATGCTAGGGTGCAGAGGGGCTGCGATGGGACTGGAAGAAAACTTCCAGGCTTGATTAAATCTTGTGGAGTTATACCTCACGTCATCAAAACGCAAGACAATGCTTACGCGCCATATCGCAGAAATCGTCGCATGAGTCCAGCCGAGACCTTACTCTGTGAGGAATACGTCTCCGACCTGTTGCAGCAAGGATTCATCGCCCCGAGCTCGTCCCCGTACGGCGCACCGATTATGTTCATAGCGAAACCGGGTGGAACGGGATACCGAGTGGTTTGCGATTGGCGAGCGCTCAACAACATCACGATTAAAAATAGGTATCCTCTTCCCCGTATTGACGAGACCATTGATCGTCTAGGTGGAGCTACGTTGTTCAGTTCCCTAGACCTCACGTCTGGTTATTACCAAATACGAATTTCGGACGAGGACGCGCCGAAGACTGCGTTCACTACCCCGATGGGTCAGTTTGAATTTAAAGTCCTAGGGATGGGTTTAGCGAACGCGCCGGCCACATTCCAAGCGGTCATGAACCAAATATTCGCGCCATACTTGCACAAGTTCGTCGTGGTTTACTTGGACGATATCATGGTTTACGGACACACTCCGGCGGAGCACTTGGCCAATTTGGCCACGGTTCTCCAGGTCCTCCAGGACAACGAATTCTACGCGAAACTCTCCAAATGTTCCTTCAACTAAACAGAAGTTAAATTCCTGGGTCATGACATTGGACGCGACGGAATTAAAGTTGATTCGAGAAAAGTTAGCACAGTCCGTGACTGGCCTACTCCGAAAACTGCGAAAGAAATCGGCTCTTTCCTCGGGTTGTGCAATTATTTTCGCAAATTTATTCAAGGCTATTCGTCTCTCGCTGCCCCTCTTCAAACCTTGTCTAACATCAAAGGTGAACTAGGCACCTTGTTCAAACACGAACATCTCGTCTCATTCGAAGGCCTCAAGGCAGCTCTGCTATCCGCTCCAGTCCTCGCGCTGCCGGATTTTAGCAAACCTTTCGAAGTAATTACGGACGCATCTTTGCTTGGTACGGGCACGGTGCTTTTACAAGATAAACAACCCATCGCCTTCGCCAGCAAGAAGTATATCCCAGCGGAGCTGAATTATACAACGACGGAACAAGAGATGCTAGCGATCGTCCACGCGTTAACTGAGTGGCGATGCTACCTCGAGGGTTCCCACATGACATTGGTCACTGATCACAATCCGCTCACGTATTTTGACACCAAGGCGGTCCTTTCGCGACGCATGGGCCGATGGCAGGAGGACCTGGCGCCCTTTAGCTATACTTGGGAATATCGCACGGGTCGCAATAATATGGCAGACCCGGTCAGTCGCAATCCTAACCTCTCTGCCCCCGCCGACGTCGCGGTTGCGCATTCGCTGTTAGTTTTCTCTCTCTTGGTCAGCGAATGCAGGCCTTGATCGAGAAAGCAGCGCCCTATTGCAGTCGGTCCCGCGGTCGTGGATATCCTTCCCCGCCCACCGACTGTCCTCCCCGTACCTTCGGTTCCGGTCAAGGAAACGCGACGACGCAGTCGGCATACGCCCGCTGCGTCAACTCCCTCCTCTTCGTCCATCATGGATCGAATTTTGGCTGGATACAAACGAGACTCGAACTTCACGCCGGGCTGCAAGCGCCTCCGCGATAAGTTTTCCAGGAACGGTTACTGGTTCAAGAAGAACAAGTACGGACGCGAGTTTTTGAGTGTCCCCCTTGACGCAGCCCTTCGCCTGGACATTATCCGCGAAGCTCACGACCCTATGTACATGGGCCATTGCGGTCGCACCAAGACATTGGAGTTGGTCACCCGCACTTTTACTTGGGCCAAAGTCACGGCAGATGTTACTGCCTTCGTCCAACAATGCCATAAGTGCCAAACGAACAAGCCCGGAAACGCAAAGCCTAACGGTACCATGGTTCCCGTGGAAATTCCTGAGAAATTCTGGGAGTGTGTCTCCACGGACCTCATCACGGCGCTCCCGCCTACGTCTTCTGGCCATGATGCCATCGCGGTATTCGTCGACAAACTGTCGAAAATGGTTCATGTCGAACCTTGTCATACTACGATAAACGCAGAGGAATTCGCTTCCCTATACCTGAATCGTGTCATCCGCTATCATGGTATCCCAAAGAAACTCCTGAGTGATCGCGATGCGCGATTCACCGGGCATTTCGGCGTGGCTCTTCATCCATTAATGGGCACGCGACAAGCGTTTTTGACTGCGTTTCATCCTCAAACTGACGGTCAGACGGAACGCATGAACCGAGTCATCGAGGACATGATTCGCCACTACGTGGGGCCATACCACGACGATTGGGATAAGTCCTTGGCGCTGGTGGAATTTGCAATCAACAATTCCTACCAAGAGTCCATTCAGAACACCCCATTTTGGGCGTACCTTGGTTACGACCCTACGACGCCGCTTAAAGCGGAGGTCGAATCAAAATGTCCGGCTGCCAACAATTGGTGGGCCGATCACATTGAACGACAAGATCAATGCAAGGCATGCATGCAAGCCGCTCAAGATCGGCAGAAAGCCCATTACGATAAGCGACGAACGGAGGTTTTCTTCAACCTTGGGGATAAAGTTATCTTGTCCACCCGCAATATGAAGTTCAAAGCAACGGGTAAACCAAACTTTACACCTCGTTTTGTTGGCCCCTATACGATTACGGAATGCATTGGTCCACGCGACGAGGTCACCGGAGTCGTCCGGCAAGTCACGGCGTGCCGCTTGGCTTTGCCCAAGATGATGCGTATCCACCCCGTGTTTCACGTGGGTTTGATAAAGCATTGGCGCTCCGATGGCGTTGTCCATGTTGGACAACCGCTGGAGTTTGACTCCGACGGCGCTCCGATTTGGAATATCCAATGCATCATGCGCGAGAAATCGCGTATCATAGGCACTTCCAGCAAACGGCGTTTCGAATACTTGGTCCGATGGCAAGACTTCGGTATTGAGCAAGACACTTGGGAACTCGCCAAAGCGGTCACGAAAAGTGCGCCTCACGTCGTCGATGCATGGAAATCACGTGTTACGCCCGTTATGTCCCGACGTACGTCGAAAAAACGGGCCCATCACCAACCCATCGCACTCGACGCATACGACACGGCGGTTAGATTGCTTTATTTATAAAGTTATCTTTCCCGGAGTACTCAAAAGGGATGTTAAATGGTTCTCTCCGAAACCAACTTGATTCATCAAGTATAATTTGAGCACGGCACATACGACTACGACTCGTATTCACATCCCACTTCCTTACGATCAGATGCGGGGTCCGCATCTCTTCTGGAGGGGGGGGAGTGTAACGGTACAGAACCCTTCACGGGTACTCTGGCCTTCCAGCAAGGCATACGGGTACACCTTACCCGTAAGCCACGTGACGAACGCACATGATACAGTACCATACCCATGTACTGCCTCAATCATCTCTCACAACGCACACGTTGCGTACATAGACATGAGCTACTCGGGACGAACCCTTCTACTCCTTCACGAAGACGTTCTACCCGATCAACTCTACATCCCCTACATAGGTAACACCCTACTGCTCTGCTAGCTTACGCATACCGACTACACAACATACATCACATAGACTGTTCCCCTAGCTTAACTCCCCAGGCTGCTGAGTGCATCCTGAGCTGTTACATGGGCCGCATCTTGAATCTGCTTCCCCAGCAGGCCAAATGCCATCTTGCTGAGGGAGAAGTACAGGTAATTTTCGTATCGTGGGTTCCATACCTTCAGAATCTCAGCTAGGTCGATACTTGCTGCAAAATGAGTGCCCAGTTGCAGCTTCATCCAATCGATATCGGACTGGGGGTGGCAGCCAACAAGGACGGTTGTATGAGGGCATAGCAGACGAATGAGGGATGCCCTAACCTCATCAAAATGCTTGCCCGCAAGAATTTGTTCTCGACTTAGACCGGTCAACGCAGTCAGAGGATTGTAGATATTCGGGACACAGATGACCTCGTTCAGCAGCACCTGTCCGTTGACGTCAACAGCAGCTACCCAGCATGGGGTGCGATCATTGTGACCCCGCCCATTGGCGCATGCTTCAACATCAATTGAGATGTACTTGAGTCCTGGATCCATCTCTGTGTGGGTGCAAAGGATGCAGTTATTTGTCAGATGAATTGGGGATGAATACCGGTATTAATTGTAATTATTCAAGGTTGTGTGTGGCAGACAATATAGGTTGTTTAGCTATAACTGGACTGTATCATATGCGTTCCCCCAACTTGTTCGACATATTAACTAAGGCGCTCCATCGGATGCATGCTCTAGAATGCTCCTAAACAGGCCAGCCTAAACACCCACTACAGGTAGTTAGGCAAATAGGGGTCTTCCTGCATGAACTACACCAATAGCATTAGATAGATAAAGCTTCTGTTTCTCCTGTTCATGGTCAACACACCGTTCACGTCTGGGCTGGGCCGAAACATGCAATACCTTGTACAAATTCCGTAAAATAAACCAGACACCTGATTGGCCTCATTTTTCTTGCATCAGATTCTTTAAAAACAGTCAATCTACATACATGCATTTCATTACATTACAGAAACTTTCAATACTGCTTAAAAATCAACAACCCTTCAAACACTCTCTTTTTCGTCACTTTATACTTAACAATGCTAAATCATCAATTGATTCATTGGAATCCAATTAATTTAAAGCCTCCAGACGCCCTTCAAATCTTATCCTATTCGAATTGATACAATAAAGCAATTACATGCATTCAAATCACGTTAATTAAATTAAAAGGAAAGGGATAAATCGAATTAAAATAACACAACATTCATTAAAATACATTGAATTAAGAATTCGAATCATTTCATTCGGGACGCGCCTCCAGGCGCCCTTAATAGAGAAAGCTTCTGTTTCTCCTGTTCGTGGTCACTCCTACATACCGTATCACAACTGATTAAGGTACCTTTTTTTAAAGTTGTGAAAGGACTTCCACCCCAGGAGGTGGGTTTCCCAACACAAACCAGCGACATGGAGGATTCAGTTCGAATGGTGGTGCCTAGTGATATGTATGCGTCAATCAAACACTTAATTAGGCTAGAGGGATAATAGTGATGCTCCATCACCATGTATATTTTATATGGCTGAATAACCCACAATTCTACTACTTAACACACGCTTGAGTTCAGAATGTAATCACATGGGAGTTGGTTGTGGAGAGAGATTTCTAACTGTACCCCCTAGTGAATGAAAAGGTAATAAAGCACGAAGGGGCAGATGATTCGCGTTGGCCCGTGCCGTCGCCTCACGTGTAACGTATATAATACGTCTGGTCGACGTATAGTTATAAACTGGAAGCTGAAGCCTGGCTGAAGGAATGATTTCCGGATATAAGGCAGCCTAAGGGGCTAAAGCTCGAGCTTAAGTGATCAAGTCCCCAATCCTGCTCCCCGGGTTTAGTTCGCCCGTCTGCTCGTCTTCGACTACCTACAGCGGCAGTTTGTCTTCAGTCGGAAAGTCTTCGAGACTCTTTGTAAGGATTGGTATCCGTCACATCACGAGTCCATTCCCGCCACCTACCACCTAGCTGATGCAGGGCGAGTCAGCAAGCTGCATAGCTGCATAGCATACGTTTGGGATGGTGATGCGGTGGGACAAACGTATGCTATGCATACGTTTGGGTTAGATGCGAGGTGGGACGGACGTATGATATGCATATGTTAGGGCTGGTTATGCCTACTCGCCCTGCGCGGACTCTGCCTCAAACAAGTGCCAATTTTTGATTCCAAATCCCCGGATTTGCACCGACCACCGATCACCGAAAACGGATCCCCGATTGCCGACTTGGGACGAATGGCAAGAGCAAGTTCAAGTATGACCTTCGAACTAGTGGCAATCGACCTAATCGTGCCTTACTCAGTCGTGACACCCGCCCGGGATGCATCAGCTAGCGAAGATCAACGGATTTCCGTACCGTTGTTCAAAGTCGCCGCTGCTCCCCTGCTTCTCACCTCTCAAGGCGATGCTCCACAACAGTAGCAACCGGGCGTCCTGCTATGTTAAAGGCTTATATGGAAGAAATAGCGTGCTATTTGGGCGTACGGAAGTAGATGGCGACCATTCATATGATCCTCTTTGAAATGTGTTTTATAGAACGCGACAGCAATCTGGCCCGTTACGCTCACGGGCGGTAAGGGCCTTACTTCCAATGCGAACGTGTTTGCTAAATATCCTGACGCAATTGGGATGCTGAACCTTCGGGACCTGTCCGTTTTGGCCACCTATGCACAGCTGCCTACAATCATGTGCATGTTTTCTCTCGTGTGTTCGCGTTCCTGATCTTGAATACCGTATACACTGATAGTGATATCTTGGCGAACATGTGATTTCTGTGAAATGTCACATGTTCGCCAAGATATTCTGCCAACGCCTGTGACAGCTAGCGCTCATACCCATGTGTGGCGGCGTTAATATTTTCCACGGGCCCCCGAAAGTTCTGCAGCGGCGTAGGTTTGTCTTGGACCTCGATTGACATAACGGCGACAAAGCCATCAATTTCAAACTTCGAACGATCTCCAACATGGAATCGGTGACCACGGCGCGCTTATTCCGTTCGCTCGGTAAAACAAGGAGACTGAGACTGCACCTCGCAGCGGCCGTCGATTGGGTCTTCACTTGGCGGGGCCATCGCTCGGGACTACGTCCGCCTAACCAGGTTACCAGGGATCTAATGTGACAGATAACGATCCGTCACCGACGCTACCACGAGGTGGCGACGACTTCCCCGAGGAACTAAGGTGAACTGACGTGACTCAACGTGCCCTGACGTCGAAGGTTGAACCGATAAACAGGTCCGCGACCTTCGCGCGCCTTACGTCCGCGCCCTTCACGCGACCTTCAGACTATTCGAGTATTCTGGCAGTCGAATTCGAATACACGGGTTTATCGCTAAACCGCGGGAGGATGTAGGAGATTTAAGCTCGACGCTTAACTCTCTAAGGCCAGAAAATAGAGAGGTTCAAATCCTTTCCCTCCTGATACTTTATTTCAAGCTAAGACGTCTTTCAGACGTTACATTTGGTTTACGGAGCCTGATCTCTTTTTTTTCACGCTGGCCCACCCCCCCACCTATCCGCAGATCAACGCCCTCTTCAGTGGACTTACTTTCTGGACCCTCGCTGGACACCGCACCCACCCAACCGTCCGCCCCGCTTCTTGGAACAGAGGCTCTCCTACCTCGAGGCTGCTCCCCGTCGGTAAGAAGTCGTGATGCCTCTGCCTGCCCTCGAAAAAACCCCATTTGGACGTGCCATTATAATATGCCTTTGATACCTGTTGCGCTACGCTTGTCCCTTGTTCCGTTGCAGCAGCGAATGCTCGTTCCTAGTTCCGTTTCCCGTCCCCACTCACGCCCGAATTACACCTCCCATGCTTTCGCCTCTGGTCACGGGCCACCCTCTGGGTCCCCAGGACGGGCCTGACCCGACAACGGCTCACTACAACATACCCTGAACTTGTAGCCTGCAGGATTGGGTCGAAACGAGCTCTTCGAAATTGCAGAACGCAACGCCCTTGGGCTACTGTCCACCAGAAAATTCACAAGTGAACGCTCCTCCAGCTGAGACGGGGCTCGTGTCCACCAGCAAAGTGAACGCAGCTCGAGCTGAGATTGTTCAATTGGGAATCGTTTAACTTCCGGAAATCCCCATGAGAAACGAATTCAGGTCCTTCGACAGGACACCTCGTTTGTTTGCCCCATCACTGGCGGCATCCCTGAAATCCTCACGCGGACACCGGGTGTCTCCCGCTGACCTCTTCGAGGTTCAACAAAAAGTCCATGACTTGATCACGATAGGCTTCGTCGGCCGATTTATTGTTTTACCCACGAGTACTAGTATAGAAAGTCCTGCCGTCCGGACTCGCCATCGCCCCATCGGCCTTCATGATAGACAGCTTCCGAGATTTCATTGGCATATTCATCTTACTTGGAAGACATACTCCTCTTCCGTAGACGATGCAGAACAAGAAGGGACAACCGAATGGTCCTACCCGAAACAGGCAGATTCTTCCAACACGAACTCCCGAAGTGAAGTATCTCGGCCACGTGCTCTCGGGGGATGGCAATCGAGTCAACAAAACACACGTCAGGGCAGTCACGCCTGCCCGACTCCGGCTTGCTCGAAGCATGAACAACCGTTCCACTAAGGATACCCGCACTCGCACCCCCTCTGACCGCGATTGAAAAATCGACACGACCCGTGGGTTGGTATTTAAATACCAACGCTGGCAGGCAAGCCCTTGGGTAACGGAACGCCGGACTGCGGGGATCAGGTTTTGCGGCGGCCTGGACCCAAGACTGTCAAAGTGCCTTCAACGCTATAAACGAAAGCCTTACCAACGCTCCTCTGCTTGCCCACCCCGATCCAACGTAACAATTTCGATCTGTCACGGACGCTTCCATCGAGGGCCGGGGGGCGTTCACCTTTAGGAGGGTTGGCCGATTGCTTTCCATTCCCACAAGTTCTCGAAAACTCGCGCTTAAGGAATGGCGATGCTATCTCGAAGAATGTACAGGCGAATTCGAAATGGATACTGATCCCGAACCACTGGTCTACCTCGCAAATCAACCGATGCTTTCACGTAAGCAAGCCCGAGGCTTTCACGTAAGCAATACATGGAATTTTTCTCTGTGGAACGACTCGACCCTATCCACCCTCGTGAAAAATTCCCCGATATTTTGCTCGCGTCCGAACGTGACTCTTGAGTGGTTCCGGTGTTCCCGAAACACGCAACACCTTACCCTACGCCCCGATGTCTCCTGGGTTGGTTCAGGCCGCTCTAAACGTTCAGCATCCGAGGCGCAGATCGTGGTCCCAAATGGCAACGCCCTCAAGAGTCGCATCTTGTTCGCCTTCCATTATACCCAGTGTGGCGGGCACCCGGGGTTCGAACGCACGTTCAACTCTATCGGCCGTTATTACTGATGGCCTACGATGCGCCTTGATGTTAACGATTCCGTTCGATCCTGTCATTCGTGCCAATCGGTGAAGGCTTCACACGAGCGCTGCCAAGGCACGCTACAACCGCTCCCCATACGTGGGCTTACCAAAATCAGAGGGGTCTGAATCCACGAAAATATACCTGGCCAGGTCTGTAACACACACAACGAACCGTACACACAACGAAAACGAACCGGGGACAAAACAGGGACTGATCACCCCTCATAAGTCTCCCTTCCGAACGACAGCGCACGCACGCTGACCCCGATGGCAATCCCGGCCGCCTTACCAACTGAGACCAATTGCACCCGATTGCTTCACACGAGTCGCTCTCCAACCTCCCGACACGATACTCCCTTCTGACAGCCCTCAGGCGGTGTCTTGGGTTCAACATGTGACCAACGCCTTGGACTGTGCGAAACAGGCCTTTCCGAAGATCGACAGCGCTTACAGACGTTACATCTAACCAGGTGAGGGCCCCCTGGACCCAACCCACGACAGGGTCGAGTCACACCTTGAGCACAGCTTCTCTTGAGCGGGTCCCAGAAGTCCACCCTCGCACTTTTAGGCGCAGCCCTCCGTGACCAAGTCGGAACTTCTTGTCTACTTCCAGGTCCGGGAAGCTGGCTAGTAGCCAAACTCGGCCCCGCTTCTGCGGGTACAAAAACTCGCGCAAACGCTCGATATCCAAACATCCTCGCAAAGCACCACACCACTCGGCCTCGACATCAAGCACAGAAGCTACCTATCATCCACAACCATTCTCTCGTGACTTCAATCAGCAGAAGCTCCAGCCTCCAGGCCCACTCGCCTCGTCGCAACAAAGCTTCCCCTCTCTTCCCTTCTCCTCGGTAAGTCCCCGAGTCGGACACCTCGTGGAATGTGTCACGGAATCATCTTGCCGCATGAAAACAGTATCCTCTACCACGTACCACCTGTGTTTTACGATATAATCTTGATTGCTCGAGGCTGGACAAGTCACTTAATCCTATTTGGCTACCCCGGGAATGTCAGATACACCACCTCTCACCAAGCCTCTCACCTCTGTAACTCACTTCAATAAATGTGACTTCAGACATCAATTCCAAGAGCAGCTCATTTATATCATCCCTACCTTAGAAGTCCTCCCCCAACTCCCATCGCCCAAAAGCTACTCAACTCATTTCATCATGCCTTCTACCCCCCCCCCCCCCCCCCCCCCCCCCCCCCCCCCCCCCCCCCCCCCCCCCCAGGCTAGCCCCCCACACACACTTCCCACACATAAACACACCACGGTACCACCCTCCGCCTCCCTTCTCTACCTCTTCCCAATCAAATCCTCCTGTAAGCTAAATCCACCCCCCTCCCCTTCCCCCTTTCCCCAACAGGCCTGACCGAGATGAAGACTGGAGAGAAGATCCCTGCACCTGGCTCTGGCAAGGACCAAGCAGGCCCCATGTTTCGGGTTCTCATCAACCTGGATATCACAGGCAAGTATTTAAACGGTATAATACAAATTAATAGTCGGCCTCATTATGAGGCGTGAGGTTGAGGGGGCCAGTCTATTTGCTTGCGCCGGGACCAACCACCATTATTTTTGATACTGTCTAATGTTTGGCTCCCTGGTTTCCTTGGGTATCGCAAGGGGGGACTTGGCATTGAAAGACGGTGAGCAGCCCAGAGTAGGCTAAAACCATTGGAACAATCCAATCCAATTTAATCCAATCCAATCTAAAATAATACAATCCAACATCACAGGCAGCATGTCTAACGAGATCGAGGGCGTGAAGGCCATGGTGGCTCAGTTCGTGACCTTCCTGGAGATCATGAGCGTGCCCCTCCTATTCGCCATCGTCACCTTCACTGAAGATAGCCACGGATGCTACGTGTCACTCAACGAGTTCACCTCCTTTCAGGACACCCTGGCCTTTGTGGGCAGCATCATGCTGTGCCAACCTCCTGACCAACCCTCGGTCAGTGCTTCCGGAGGAGATGAAGATGAGAATCAGAAGGCTGCTCTGCACCGCCTGGTTGACCTGGACCCCCTTCCCACGGTCGGTTTCCTCATCACAGATGCCCTGCCCCACATGGGAGCAAACAACATGCAGGGGAGTACAGCCAGGAAGGAGCTGAGCTGGCTCCAGAACCGTGGCGTAGACTCTGAGACAGCTAGGGACTTCTTCCGCGTCTTGGGCCTGGTCAAGAAGCATTTCCAGGATCTGCTAGTCATGAACTGTGTGATCTACAACCATGTGCCAGAGAGCAATGTGTATGGTAGTGTGGCTCAGGAGACGGGCGGGATGCTGATGATACCCAGGAGTCGTACTGCAGACGTACTGGCAGAGGGAATGCTGCAGGTTGTGAAGACCGTGCTGAATCAGCTGGAGGGGGTCAGCAGTGACAAAGTGACTGAGCTGGCTGGCTTTGACCTCTTTGACCTGAGCGGGCTGTCCCATAGGGAGAGAGAGGCAGACCCCGCGGGTCTAATGTCCTTGGGGGACAACAGCACCATCTTCCAGATTGCCATGGAGCGCACTGTTGAAGGTAAGCTAGACTCACACAGTGATTAAACTGTACAACATGAGTTAGTAGGCTGTTGAAGAAGTAACATGATGAGTCATGCTCATAAGTCCCCCTTGACTCCGTCAAGCCGCAGGCACATTTGGAGTCCAGCAGGGCACCAGGGAAAATGTCATCATCATCATCATAACCATCACCAAACATCACCATCAACATCACGATATGAGCTCATTTAACCCTAAGAGGGCTCCAATAAACCCTAGGAGGGCTCCATTTAACCCTAAGAGGGCTTCTTACACCCTAGAAGGGCTCAATTAAAATGAAGACCATACTAATTCATTGGCAATTTGCTGCATGCAGTGTGCGGCCACAAGTGGAGCAAGCGAGCAGTGGGAATGAGTGAGCCAGCAGATCAGCTTGAGTTTGTTTGGCAGGCTGCGCGCTATATTGTCCTTCGGGGGGATCCCACCATCCCCGTCGAGACCACAGATGCTGACCTGGCATCCTTGCTGGCGCTCCATGAGCGTATCACCTCCAAGCTGAAGCCTGAGGTCCGTGGCCACTTCAGCTTTGGGGAAGCGGATATTGAGCACCTGGCTGAGCTGGCAGCCAGTGCCAGGCTGGCGAGCGCCGTTGAGTCACCCACCACGAGTGTGATCTCCCTCGAGACCGTGGGGGATGCGCTGGCAGACGATGCTGACTGGGAGGATTGGCTTGCCACCGTGATGCGCATCCTCATGGGCTTCCCCATGAAGCTACAGCTGCCCTTGGATAGGAATGGTGCGCCTGACTTTGCTGATGCATGGTGAGTGGTATGAGCCTGTATGCTTGTGAGCTTTTGTTTGACTTTATTTTCAGTCATATGCTGCTGCTGCTGCTGCCGATGATGACATTTTCCTGGTGCCCTACTGGACTCAAAATGTGCCCGCTGCCTGCCAGTCAAGGGGGCTTATGAATGTCATCATTTAACATCATGGTACAGCTGTAGCGCAGGGGAATTGGGACTTGCCCAAGAGAGGCAACATGCATGTATGTAGCTATACACTTAACTGCCAACACCAACACCAGCTGAAATGCATCTGCACACACAACCCCTGCCCCCCCCTAACACACACACCTACCTCTCACACCCTGGCTTACGCCCCCTCATCCCTCTCTCACCCCCTGTTCCAAACACCATATGAGAATTTCCTGACATGCTTGATTCATGAATCCACCATCCTGCTCCCTTGGCCCCCCCCAACACCTGCTAGCCTGCTGTTCATCTCCCCTCCTGTTGTCCACCCACGCTCACCCTTACACGCTCGTGTGTTACACCCTTGCCCAGGTCTGCCGTCTCTTTGGCCCTGGGCTGCGACAAGATGAGCTCTGCAGACTTCTTGCGCATGTTGGGAGACAGCCCTACGGCTGTGGGACCCACTGACCGAGAGGAGCACAACGCTTTCCTTCTGACAGCTGAGCCAAAGGACTCACTGGCCTCATTGGTGTTCAAGGTTGCCAGTGGGACTCAGGTGCTCAACTACATCACTGGAATCCTGATGGGCGCCAAGGGCTTCCTTCCAAACCTCCATTCTGGCATCACTCTCTAGCAGCTTGGTGCGCCTGGTGCACTCAGAGTCGGCCCTGACAGAGTTCCAGTGGGGCCAGGCGGAGCAGCTAGTTCACACACTGCGTCTCATCCACCGTTGCCCTGCAAGAGCCTAGCTCAGAAGCTGAAGCATGAGGGTTTGGCTAACCCAGCCCGACCCCCTCTCCAAGCTTGTGGCTGTGGCCGCCAGGCTGGCACCAGGGACAGATCAGCAGAAGTCTGTACTGCAGCTTGTCCTGCAAGAGTGGGTGGCTATCATGCTACAGAAGCACTACGGCAAGCAGACACTCGAAAATGATGAGAAGTACATCGACTCGCTGATGCAGTACATCCCCTTGGAGGCACTGCTTCCTGGAAGTGAGAGAGGGAGATCCAACCACTAGCGAGCTGCATGTGCTGGAGCTTGAGGAGCAGGCGATTGTCAAGAAGTTGGCAACTGGGTGGGAGGAGGCATGCCTCCAGCGCTTGCACCACGGAGTCCCAGGGTCTGACGTACCCCCCACCGTGTGATGGCACACTTTGAGCAGGCCGCAAACCGACTGCTGCGTCTGTTGATGCCAACCGAGGGGGCGGGAGCTGTGGAGGTGTCAACTGTGTGGCCCCAGTGGCAGGTGGGAGTGCTCCAGGCCATCCTGCTGCGATACCGTGGGCTAGGTACAAGTGCCTGGGGCCTGTGGATGGCCCCCTTTCTGAGCTGGGGTGGGAGCGAGTGGAAGTTCCCAGCTTGGGGGCCTTGGTCGTGGAGCGCATGCAGCAGGCAGCTGCCAAGAAGCTGCAAAGCTACAGGCAGGCGAGGCTGGCACATGCAACAGAATGCCTCCTGTCTGCGGCAGCGGCAGCTGTTGTGAGCGCGTGGCTCTGAGGACGGAGTGGTTGAGGTTGCTGCAGGGCATGTACATAGAAAACGCTCAGGTGTCCATGCTCGCCAGACGCGCCCTGGGCAGCTTCCCATTGGACCTGTGGCTCGAGTGGTTGATGTGGTCGGCAGGCTGGACAGGAGCAACGTACCGCACATCCTTGAAGCGCCACTGGGGGACAAGCCCCTGAAGGCAGGAGGTCCTCCGTGGCCTGGTCCCTGGGAGTTGGACCACATTACCCCCAAGCATGAGGGGCTCCTCGGTGGTGTGGAACGGTATTGGGCATGCACTGCCGTACCCTGATATGTTGGATGTGCTGATGTCGGCATCCAAGTGCGCACGCACCAGTGGATGCAAATAGGCATGGGCACAGACGCTCGGCAGAGCTGAACTACCCAGGCCCATGCGGGTGGAGGTTGGAGTACCAGGAGCAGAGGCTGGTTAACGTGCCCTCGAGCTTGTGAAGGCATACTTGACCCAGATGCAGCGCTTCACTGAAATGTCAAAGATGGCACAGAGCATGTGTGGCGTGACGGAGAAGTCGCGGACGAGGTGGAGGCGGTGCTGAGGGAGTATCAGATGCGAACCGCCTGGGGCATGCCCAAGGCCAGGTGGAGGCGATCTTGGGCTGTGAATTGTCGGCTGCAGAGTAGATGTTGAAGCCAACCCACATGCGTGTGTGTTTGTGGTTTATGTGTGCGCTTGATATAATGGTAGAGGGATGAAAGAAATGTACCGGCATAGTTATGATAGTACAGAGCGGCTGAACCATTTGCTGCAGGTGATATGCTTCAGGCGGCAGACAGACTTGAATGTTTTTTAGATAGTTGAATATTATATCAACAATGCAGTCTGGGCGTAGCCAGATAGGCTAACGGGACTCGCCTCCTTGAAAGTAAGGGGGCAGTGGGACCTGATTATAAACAGTAGAAACCACATTTTCTTGTGCGTTGGCCTTCTTTATTATGAGGCTCTA
>JAJSRW010001326.1:0-45553 GCA_022414725.1 Microglena sp. YARC
TTCATTCCTGTCACACAAACACGCAGCGTGTAGCGACCGCTGGTTGGGTTGTCTGTTACTTATCCGGGCATGTGGAAGATTGAGGACTCCTGGGAGGGAAGGATAAATGTTCCGTGTTTGGTCCTGCGCTGGGCCGCGTACCGATCCGTTACCCCGCGGTTGCCTCTGGGCGGCTGGACACAAGGGCCCTGGCCCTGAGCAAGTAGCGACCAAGTCCGTCTCGACGCAAGTCTGACCAAGTCCCATCATGGGTTCGGGGCGGTCACATCAGCGGTCACATCCAAGGACCTCCAAGCACATCACACCCTCGAAATTGTTACTTCCAGCGAGAACTAGTGGTTTGCATTTCCCTCTGCTCTATTGCGCCATCCTAGATTAGCAAGGAATCCCCACATCTTTTAGTTTTTCCAGCTCGCAAATCGGCCGAGCATGCAGCTGAGTCGCACGAGCGACAACGATTTCACAGATTCTCGCCACGTTCGCAACGGCTTCCTGTGTACCAAGCGTTCGCTAGCCAGGACGCGCGATCGTAACGAAGATCATGGGCAGGATGAGTGACCCGACGGCCAGGGCCGTCCAAGAGGTAATGCCTCATTTTATCTTAATGCGTTCTTGACTGCCTTCTTAATGGGCATGCCTGGGATGCCGTCCTTGCGCTGGATTTATCTGGGAATTATCTGGGCTTACGACCTGCGATAAGAGTGCGCTTCGTGACTCGGCCATCGCTCTGACGAAGCTCAGATATTAGATTCGTTAGTTCCAGCTCATCTTCAATCTCATGTCTGGCAATGGGCAAGTCTATTGGATAGATAATCAAATAGCGCGCTTGGAGCTTTACGCTCGTCTGCGCGCGGTGTTTTTGAAGTCAATGGCGGCGATGCGTTGTAGGGTCTTTTTCGCGTCTCCTGATAGCCCACTCCCCAATATGCTGCTTATCTTTTCGCACTTTCACTGACGAGCTTGGCGAAAGGATGGCTTACGAATCTCGAAGCCCCGCCTATGTGGGGCCTTCTTTTCTGCACAGGCTTGCCGATAACGCCCGAATCTAAAAAATGTTAGAGCTCTGCTGATCGCAACTGCGCCCCCCGGATTTTCCACTTCCCTTGCACTAACCCATCTCTCCCACGCATCATGGCAGGGTGTCCGTCGCAGCAACAAAAGAAGCGGTCGCCGTGGGAAATTCCTGGTATGAATGCGATGAGGACTAAATGCAGGGCACCTTGAGGCAGCAGTTTCATCTGGAGGGTCAGCGGCTTCTCATAGGCCCGCTCTCGAAGTGTGGTAATCCATACATCTCTGATGAAGCGATGGAGAAGTAGAAGGGCTTCAGGCTATGATCCTTCGAACACACGCCGGGCTCACATCTGGTGGTGGTAGTGTTTGGGGGTGATGTGAAGTAGGTCATCTCTGAAGGGCCAGCAGGCTATTCTCCATCTCCTCTCCCTGAGTTGGCAACCTCATGTCTCGTATGAGTGAGTGCGAAGTACAAGCGAGGTGCTCGATAAAAGCTGTATGTCATGTCACACACACGCACTGCCATGGCTCTACATGGTCGGCTGCGGTGGGTGGTGGTGTGGTGAGGGTGTGTAGGGAGATAACGAAGGCCGGTATCATTTTTGAGATAGTAGGTGGGTGTGAGTGTGCTCGAGATGGTGGTTGGTGCTGTGGTGTTGTGGTGTGTTAAGATGGGGTGGTGGTGTGGTGTGCCGAGAGGGGTGGTCGTATCGTTTGAGATGGTGGTTGGGTGTCTGGGTGTGTTGAGATTGTGGTGTGCTGGTGTGTTTGAAATGCGTGGTGGTGTGTGTGTGTGAAGTGGTGGTGGTGTGGGTGGATGTTTGAGATGGTGTGGGTGGTGGTGTGGTTGAGATGGTGTGGTTGTTTGGGGGTGATTGGGGAGGCGACAACCATGTTTTAAGATAAAAGTGGTGTGTGAATTGGTAGTGTTTGGGGTGGAAGTGGGAGCAATAGCTATGTTTGAGAGGCTGGTGGATGTGTGCGTGTGTTTGAGATGGTGGTGTGTTTGTGTGTTGTGAGTATGGTGATGGTGTTGGAGGGTGATTGGGGAAGCGTAGCATGTTGAGATGGTGCGTGTGTGTGGTGTGTTGGATGGTGGTCGGTGTTTTTGGGGTGATTGGGAAGCTGTAGGAATGGTTGTGAGTGGTGGTGGTGTGTGGTGTGTTGAGATGGTGATGGTGTTGTGTGTTGGATGGGTCGGTGGTCGTGTGGGGGTGATTGGGGGAAGCTGTGGCATGTTTGAGATAACAGTGTGGTGTGCGTGTGGGTATGATTGAAGTTGGTGGTGTCTGGGGGTGGTGTATGTTGAGATGGTGTGGTTATGTGAGATGGGTGGTATTTTGAGATGGTGGTGGTGTCTGGGGGTGATTGGGGACGCTGTTGCTGCTATTGATAATAGTGTGTACGGTCGGTGTGTGTGGGTAAGAGATTGGTGGTGGTCTTTGGGGGTGATTGTGGGGAGGCTGGCTAACATGTTAGATAATCAGTGGTGTGTGGTGGCATGTGGTGGTGTGCTGATTGGTAGGTGTGATTGGGGTGGTAAGTAGCATGTTTGATGATGGTGGTGTGTGTAGGGGGTTGAGATGGTGGGGGTGATTGGGGAGGGCTGTAGCATGTTTGAGATAAAAGTGGGTGTGTTTGTGATGATGGTGTTGTTTTGAAGGTGATTGTGGAGCGCAGTATCATGTTATTAGATGGTGGTGTTGTGTGTGGGGTGGAATGGTGGTGGTGTTGTGTGGGGGTTGAAATGGCGGTGGTGTTTGGGGTTGATTGTGTAGGGGTGGCAGTAGCATGTTTTAAATGGTGGTGTGTGTGGGGGTTGAGATGGTGGTGCGTGTTTGGGGTTGATTGGGGTGGCAGTAGCCTGTTTGAGATTGGTGGTGGTGTGTGTGGGTGGTAGGGTAGGGAGTAGCGCATAGATCAGAATACAAGAAGAATAACAGAGACGAAGACAATAGAGGTGCTGCGTTACTGTATTTCTGAAATTGTGACTCTCACTGCCTCAGTAACTGTCAGTAGGCGGCCCACAGGAGTGAACTAGCCCCACAGGAGTCACGGCATTGTTTTTCAGCTATGAGCAGCAGCTTCTAGGCAGGCTCCCCTGTCTGGCTGTCACCGCCGAACTTAGCACAAGGTAGCACCGTCGAAAATGATGGCCTGGACATAATCCGAAAAGTATTCCGGTGCAGCCAAGTGGTCGGCTCAGGAAGCTGCCATAGACGCTATGAAAGCGAATAGAAAACCGGCTGTCTGAGTATGAAAAAGCAAAGTTATACCCCCCACAACACACCACCAGGGACAAACGACGCGGACGCTTACCCACAAGCACACCCACACACACCACCAACCCGGGACCCCACCTACACCACACACAGTCATAGCCCCCACTCCCATCCCCCCACAAAACCATACACCACACACCACTCTCCACCCTACCTACAGTCCATACATAGTGTGTGTTTGTGTGTTGTGTGGTGGTGTGTGTGTGTATGTGTGTGTATGTTGTGTGTGTGTTGTGTGGTGTGTGTGTAGTGTGTGGGGGGGGGGGGGGTAGTACTGTGGGCATGTGGCTCATCTCAGCTGGCGTTTGGTGGCTGCAAATGCAAGACTCCTTTTTATAAAGTGCTTTTATTGACGAGCAGGCTTTTTGTGAGGTGCCATTTGTTGCACAAGTGCTACACCAGTAATGATAACACTGGTGGGGCGTGGTATTAAGGGAGCCCCGTCTTACGGCGGTAGGGGAACGAGCTGCTACTTTACCTGGGAAAAGCTGCCATGGCCATTGACAGCGACCGCGAACACTTAAGCGCACCCGTGGGGGTTCGACGCCGGCACCTGCGTCGTTCAAGGAGCTCGGCCATTGAGCCATTCGTTGAACGGGGAAAGTGCTGCACACTCACCTTGGTAGTTGGGGGGCAGAACTTTTCTTGTCGGCTACCAGCAACAGCGTCTATGCTGCTCACTGAGCCAGTTACTGGTCAAGCCTGAGACGTCAACAGTACGGGGAAAGCTCATTCTGTCAGCTACCAGATGATTCTGCCAGCTACGATTTCAGCAGTGTCTGAAAGCTATTTTTGCCAGCTTTCAGACGCACTGCGTTGCTACAGGTTTGGCAGGGTAGCAAGCCAGGGGAGCTGCCTAGAAGCTGCTGGCAGGTAGCTGTAAATAAAAGCTATGAATTTTTTTTTGGGGGGGGGGGGGGGCTGCGTTTGCTCCTTTTGGAGTTGCGCTTATGGGTAGCAAGTCCTATGCAGCGACGCATGCGACGCAGAAATTGGTGGAGAGTGTTGGCAATGTAACGACAGGTGGTAAAATGGAGCTGACCTAAGGCCAGTAGTTTATGAGACAGTTGGCTGACGTGTCAGGCTTCGTATCGGTCGGACAGTCGGTCAGACGGACATTGGGGTGAACCTGGGGGCTCTCGGACCCCCATAAAGGGGGGCTACGCCAAAAAAAAGCTTTTTGTAGCTCCCCGAAGGCTAACTACGTGTGAGTGTGTGTGGGGGTGGGGTGGTGGTGGTGGGGGGGGGGGGGCAAGTAGGAAGGGGAGAGGGGGGAGGAGGGGATGGGAGGGGTGATGGAGAGGTACAACTTAACTAGAAGCGCCATGGTGCTACTTACAGACACTGTTTCCTTTTCCTACAGACGATCCTGCTGAAGAGAATACCCTACATCCTGCATCTATGATGAAATCATGATAAATGATTAAAAGGGTGGAATAATGATGTATGATTAAGTAATGATTTATGATGGAATAATGAATGTATAATGGAATAATGATATGTGATACAAATTATCCTGCTGAAGAGATTGCTGCTACATCTGCATATCTCTTTCACAGCGCACACAGAGTTCAAAGCATCTCCTAGGTGAGCATACCTTTCCGGCTACGAGCACCAGCTTCTAGGCAGCTCCCTTGGCTTGCTACCAGTCAAACCTAAAGCAAAGTAGAGCATCTGAAAGCTGACAGAATCAGTTTTTCACAACTGTTGAAATCATGGGGCTTAGCTCAGTGACTGGCTTGGGGAGCTGCTTAGCAGCTGCTGCTCGTAGCTGAGGAGAAAAGCTATGCTGATGAGCAGGGCCACATCCTCATGCATAGGATTGTCAATAGCGTTCTGGTTCCAAAGTTATCGTGCGATATATCATATGATACCATAATATATATTGTACGGTATAATTGATACAACCGTACGAGATTGCACAGTATATTGTTCAAGATTGCAATATATATGATATATCATACAATCAACATACCCTGAATATCATCATGACAAACCTGCTCATGCACATCAACAACTCATGCACACACAAACACATACTAACGAAAACAGACACACACTAACGCACTCTAAACCTGCTCATGCACATCAACAAAGTCATGCACACACAAACACATACTAACGAAAACAGACACACACTAACGCACTCTAAACCTGCTCATGCACATCAACAAACTCATGCACACACAAACACATACTAACGAAAACAGACACACACTAACGCACTCTAAACCTGCTCATGCACATCAACACACTAATGCACACACACACAAACACATACTAACGAAAACAGACACACACTAACGCACTCTAAACCTGCTCATGCACATCAACACACTAATGCACACACAAACACATACTAACGAAAACAGACGCACACTAATGCACTCTAGCACACTATAGCACACAAAAAAGGTCAACCTGTATCCGATGACCCGTCAGTTGATTGGCCCACCACCACTCCATTTCCGTGGGATACGGGTCCGTTTGATAGGACCATTGGGGCCAGCAGGAGCTGCAATCATGCGCTTGGAGCAATGTCACTGTCCATGAGGTATAACCGAGACGTGACTATTGCTGGTTGAAAACTTTTTCCAATCCCCAGAGGTGGACCGCAAGGTTGCCTCTAATTTCTGTCACGGTCGTTTTCATGACCTCCCATAAAATTAACGTTTAAAGCATTAGACCCAGCACTTGGCAAAATGGCCCCTGCCCGCAGTCAATGGTGGTAGTGCAATGAGTAAAGATCAAAAATCGCTCCCAAATATGAGTGATCCAATCTTCCCATATGATCACTGACTGTCATACAGTGGCAATCTTCGCCACCGTTATCATTTACAGATAAAAAAGGATCTGAAATGTTCAAGAACTTCTTGTGTTCCAAGGTTTGGAAATGTAGTATGTAGTATAAATGCAGTGGATAATTATGCCTCACATCCGGCTCACATCCAAAAGGAGTTCATCGCTACATTCAAAAATCACATGATGTTCATTTTGACCGAATACCGATCACACAAGTCACACCCCTGGTCACCTCAACATTTTCACTGGACCATAGGGAGCTTCCATCTATCAGTTTCCACTTTCAAATAATGTGAAGAGGTTCTAAACCTCCATGTTGCGGATCACTTTGTGTGGTCGTTGTGGCAATCACTTATTATATACCATGACAATTGTTCTCGACAGTTCAAGTACATGTGAACATGTCCAGGTCAACAAGGAACCGATGATCCATCATTTGATTGGCCCGCCACCACTCCATTTGTTTATCAAGATTCATGATCCATCGGTTGATTGGCCCACCACCACTCCGTTTCCGTGGTCCGCGGGTCCGTTTGATAGTGTCATTGGGGCGTTCGTCTTCTCATTCTTGCGCTTGGGGCAATGTCACCGTCCATGAGGTCTAACCGAGACGTGACTATTGCTGGTTGAAAACTTTTTCCAATCCCCAGAGGTGGACCGCAAGGTTGCCTCTAATTTCTGTCATGGTCATTTATATGACCTCCCACCGAACCAACATAGCGGCAAGACCTGCGATGGAACCCACTCAATTCCAGCTTGAAGGCTACTCGCCGTCTTCGGTGGTATACTTAGTCAAAAACAGAGCTTTCGTACCAGAATATGACAAACTAGTTTCCTCATGCAGTCATCGGCGCATGACTGCCCATGTGTTGACAACTGCCATGGGCCATCTTCGGGAAATGGCTCGATAGCTGTTATCCTGTCCGGGATTGTCCAGTCCAACGATCGCAGATCGCATGTGCCTGGGAAACGGACCAGCTTTCCGACTTTCGTGGCGAGTAATTCGTTTTCTTCTCGATTCCTGAATCAATCATCAAATGAAAGCAGTGCCATGATCCTTACTATCTCGATATCATTTGCGCAATCAGGGCATCGGAAAGTGTGCCTCATTTGACTTGGGACAGGCCGTTGGGCCTGGGACACGCATGGGCACGTCGGAATTGAAAAGGAAGGCGGGACACACCGACTGATGTCAATCATTGAGTCAGTGGTTCACATTGAATGGGAGCCACTGACTCAACCGACATCTAATATTGAGCATTCACCTGACGATCGTCCCGGAGGGCGCTATTTGCCCTATCGATGGATGAAACATCGATCACGTACTAACGTACTACGTATTTGGTTTACATTCCGTTTACGATTACTCCCACGCCGGTTCAGATGCGGTTAAAATTTGGGAGACGACTGGCGCAGACTTCGTTGTTTGATGGTTCGTCTTTTTCATTTAACCCCGCATTTCGGAGCCAACAAAATAAATAATTGAAATGAGAACTGTATGAAACGAAAATTAAAAACCCAAAGCACACATTTTTAAAATGTGTTCCTTAGTAGAGTTGCTTTAGTCAAGCCTAAGCTATTTATACAAGTGAACCACATCAACCTGCGCCCTCACTTTGGCGGTTATTTAAAATCTTGGCAGAACAATAAATTGGCCCTAGTGCCTTGCTTTGGCGGTTCATTTAAAAACAGCCAATCATGGGATTTCATCCCATATTTTCTGCAGACTACAGCAACAACAACAACGACAACGACAACAACAACAACAATAACAACAACAACAACAACAACAACAACAACAACAACAACAACAACAACAACAACAACAACTTGGTTTGCTCATGTGCGTGTGGTTGGGCTGTTCCTTGTTGGGACATGTTCTGGGATGCTAGGTCTGGCAATCTGGGGTTGGGATCAGGTTTGCCCCGGTGTACTCCAAAATCTGCATCATGAGATGCAATCGGTTTCAAAATTTGCATCTGTCACACAACACGCAGCGTGTAGAACGACCCTGGTTGGGTTCTGTTAATATCGGCTGGGAAGATTATGACTCCTTGGGAGGGAAGGATAAATGGGTCGGTGTTGGCCTGCGCTGGCCGTCCGATCGTTAGCCCCGCGTTGCCCTGGCCCTGGACACAAGGGGCCCTGGCCCTGGCCCTGGCCCTGAGCAAGTCTGACCAAGTCCGTCCGACCAAGTCTGACCAAGTCCCATCATGGGTTTCGGGGCGGTCACATCTGCGGTCACATCCAAGCCTCAAGAACACAACCCTCGAAATTGTTATCCCAACGAAACAGTGGTTGCATTTCCTCAACAACTTGGATTGCACATGTGCGTGTGGTTGGGCTGTTCCTTGTTGGGACATGTTCTGGGATGCTAGGTCTGGCAATCTGGGGTTGGGATCAGGTTTGCCCCGGTGTACTCCAAAATCTGCATCATGAGATGCAATCGGTTTCAAAATTTGCATCTGTCACACAACACGCAGCGTGTAGAACGACCCTGGTTGGGTTCTGTTAATATCGGCTGGGAAGATTAGGACTCCTTGGGAGGGAAGGATAAATGGGTCGGTGTTGGCCTGCGCTGGCCGTCCGATCGTTAGCCCCGCGTTGCCCTGGCCCTGGACACAAGGGGCCCTGGCCCTGAGCAAGTCTGACCAAGTCCGTCCGACCAAGTCTGACCAAGTCCCATCATGGGTTTCGGGGCGGTCACATCTGCGGTCACATCCAAGCCTCAAGAACACAACCCTCGAAATTGTTATCCCAACGAAACAGTGGTTGCATTTCCCTCGCTCTTTGCCCATCTAGTTAGCAAGGATCCATCTTTTTACTTTTCAGGCTTCGCAATCGGCGCCTGGCACTAGTCCGAATGAGACAATTTCACAGAGCTTCTGCCCTTCGCACGGCTTCTGTTACCAGCGTTCCTAGCAGGACGCGGATTGTATCCAGAAGATGCATGGGCAGGGATGATGACCCGATCGCCAGGGCCGTCCAAGAGGTACCTCATTTTATCTTATCGTTCTTGACTGCCTTCTTATGGGGCATGCCTGGGATGCCTTCCTTGCGCTTGTGATTTCTGGGAATTATCTGGGCTACTACCTGCGATAAGAGTAGCGCTTCGTGACATCGGCCATCGCTCGACGAAGCATCAGATATTGATTCCGTATTCCAGCTCATCTCATCTCATGTCTGGGCAAATGGGCAAAAGTCTATTGATAGAAATAAATAGCGCGCTTGGAGCTTTCACGCCTCGTCTGCGCGCGGTGTTTTTGAAGCATGGCCGGCGATGCCGTTGTAGGGTCTTTTTCGCGTCTCCTGATAGCCACTTCCCCAATATGCTGCTTATCTTTTTCGCACTATTCAATGACGAGCTTGCGAAAGGTGCTTACGATCTCGAAGCCCGCCTATGTGGGGGCCCTCTCTTCTGCACCAGGCTTGCGATAACGCCGAATCTAAAAAATGTTGACCTCTGCTGACCAACTGCTGCCCCCGGATTTTCACTTCCCCTTGCACTACCCATCTCCCCACGCATCATGCAGGGTGTCGTCGCAGCACAAAGAAGCGGTCGCGTGGGAGAATTCCTGGAGAATGCGATGAGGACTAATGAGGCACTGAGGCAGCAGGTCATCTCTGAGGGTCAGCGGGCTTCTGATGCCTCTCGAGAGTTGGCAACCATCATAACTCGTATGAAGGATGGAGACAAGAGAAGGGCTCAGGTATGATCCTTCGAACACACTGCCCGGGCTCACATGCTGGGTGGTGGTAGTGTTTGGGGGTGATGTGAAGTAGGTCATCTCTGAAGGTCAGCAGGCTTCTGATGCCTCTCTGGAGTTGGCAACCTTCATGTCTCGTATGAAGGATGAAGACAAGAGGAGGGCTCAAAAATGATCTGTATAATGCACTGTCCATGCTCACATGGTGGCTGGTGGTGGTGGTGTGTGGGAGGGTGTGTATGGGGGAGATAACAAAGGCCGTATCATTTTTGAGATAGTGGTGGTGTGTGGTGTGTTGAGATGGTGGTGGTGTGTGGTGTGTGGTGTGTTAAGATGGTGGTGGTGTGTGGTGTGTCGAGATGGTGGTGGTGTTCGGTGTGTTGAGATGGTGGTGGTGTCTGGTGTGTTGAGATGGTGGTGGTGTCTGGTGTGTTGAGATGGTGGTGGTGTGTGGTGTGTTGAGATGGTGGTGGTGTGTGGTGTGTTGAGATGGTGGTGGTGTGTGGTGTGTTGAGATGGTGGTGGTGTTTGGGGGTGATTGGGGAGGCACAAGCATGTTTTAGATAAAAGTGGTGTGTTGTGATGTTGGTAGTGTTTGGGGGTGGAAGTGGAGGCAATAGCATGTTTGAGATGGTGGTGGTGTGTGGTGTGTTGAGATGGTGGTGGTGTTTGGTGTGTTGAGATGGTGATGGTGTTTGGGGGTGATTGGGGAAGCTGTAGCATGTTTGAGATGGTGGTGGTGTGTGGTGTGTTGAGATGGTGGTGGTGTTTGGGGGTGATTGGGGAAGCTGTAGCATGTTTGAGATGGTGGTGGTGTGTGGTGTGTTGAGATGGTGATGGTGTTTGGTGTGTTGAGATGGTGGTGGTGTTTGGGGGTGATTGGGGAAGCTGTAGCATGTTTGAGATAAAAGTGGTGTGTGGTGCGGTGTGGTATGTTGAGATGGTGGTGGTGTCTGGGGGTGTGGTATGTTGAGATGGTGTGGTATGTTGAGATGGTGTGGTATGTTGAGATGGTGGTGGTGTCTGGGGGTGATTGGGGAGGCTGTTGCATGCTATTGATAATAGTGGTGTACGTCGGTGTGTGTGGGGTAGAGATGGTGGTGGTGTTTGGGGGTGATTGGGGAGGCTGTAACATGTAGATAATAGTGGTGTGTGGTGGCATGTGGTGTGTTGTGATGGTAGGTGTGATTGGGGTGGTAGTAGCATGTTTGAGATGGTGGTGGTGTGTAGGGGGTTGAGATGGTGGGGGTGATTGGGGAGGCTGTAGCATGTTTGAGATAAAAGTGGTGTGTTGTGATGATGGTGTTGTTTGAAGGTGATTGTGGAGGCAGTATCATGTTTTAGATGGTGGTGTTGTGTGGGGGGGTGGAATGGTGGTGGTGTTGTGTGGGGGGTTGAAATGGCGGTGGTGTTTGGGGTTGATTGGGGTGGCAGTAGCATGTTTGAAATGGTGGTGGTGTGTGGGGGGTTGAAATGGTGGTGGTGTTTGGGGTTGATTGGGGTGGCAGTAGCCTGTTTGAGATGGTGGTGGTGTGTGTGGGTGGTAGGGGACTACGATAATCATACGATTATAACAGAGACGAAGACAATTTTAGGGTGGTTACTGTATTTCTGAATATTGTACTCTCACTGCCCTCAGTAACTGTCAGGTAGGCAGGCCCACAGGAGTCTAACTAGCCCCACAGGAGTCACAGGCATTGTTTTTCAGCTATGAGCAGCAGCTTCTAGGCAGCTCCCCTGTCTGGCTGTCCAGCCGAACTTAGCACAACCTCCCGCACCTTCAAGCTGACATAATCCAAAATATTCCGGTGCAGCCAAGTGGTCGGCTCAGGAAGCTGCCTAGAAGCTGCTATGAAAGCCGAATAGAAAACCCCCTGTCTGAGTATGAAAGCAAAAGTTATACCCCCCCCCCACACACACACCCACACACACACACACCCACACCCACACCCACACCCACACCCACCTACACCCACCCACACCCACACACAGTCATACCCCCACTCCCCCCCACAACCATACCACCACAACCACTCCCACCCTACCTACAGTCATACATAGTGTGTGTTTGTGTGTGTGTGTGGTGTGTGTGTGTATGTGTGTGTATGTGTGTGTGTGTTTGTGTGTGTGTGTGTGTGTGTGGGGGGGGGGGGGTAGTACTGGCATGTGGCTCATCTCAGCTGGCGTTTGGTGGCTGCAAATGCAAGACTCCTTTTTATAAAGTGCTTTTATTGACGAGCAGGCTTTTATGTGAGGTGCCATTTGTTGCACAAGTGCTACACCAGTAATGATAACACCTGGTGGGGCGTGGTATTAAGGGAGCCCCGTCTTACGGCGGTAGGGAACGAGCTGCTACTTTACCTGGGAAAAGCTGCCATGGCCATTGACAGCGACCGCGAACACTTAAGCGCACCCGTGGGGGTTCGGACCCGGCACCTGCGTCGTTCAAGGAGCTCGGCCATTGAGCCATTCGTTGAACGGGGAAAGTGCTGCACAACTCACCTTGGTAGTTGGGGGCAGAACTTTTCTTGTCGGCTACCAGCAACAGCGTCTATGCTGCTCACTGAGCCAGTTACTGGTCCAAGCCCTGAGACGTCAACAGTACCGGAAAGCTCATTCTGTCAGCTACCAGATGATTCTGCCAGCTACGATTTCAGCAGTGTCTGAAAGCTATTTTTGCCAGCTTTCAGACGCACTGCGTTGCTACAGGTTTGGCAGGGTAGCAAGCCAGGGGAGCTGCCTAGAAGCTGCTGCAGGTAGCTGTAAATAAAAGCTATGATTTTTTTGGGGGGGGGGGGGGGCGTTTGCTCCTTTTGGAGTTGCGCTTATGGGTAGCAAGTCCTATGCAGCGACGCATGCGACGCAGAAAATTGGTGGAGAGTGTTGGCAATGTAACGACAGGTGGTAACAATGGAGCTGACCTAAGCCAGTTAGTTATGAGACAGTTGGCTGACGTGTCAGGCTTCGTATCGGTCGGACAGTCGGTCAGACGGACATTGGGGTGAACCTGGGGGCTCTCGGACCCCCATAAAGGGGGGCTACGCCAAAAAAAGCTTTTTGTAGCTCCCCGAAGGCTAACTACGTGTGAGTGTGTGTGGGGGTGGGGTGGTGGTGGTGGGGGGGGGGGGCAGTAGGAAGGGGAGAGGGGGGAGGAGGGGATGGGAGGGGTGATGGAGAGGTACAACTAACTAGAAGCGCCATGGTGCTACTTACAGACACTGTTTCCTTTTCCTACAGACGATCCTGCTGAAGAGAATACCCTACATCTGCATCTATGATGAAATCATGATAAATGATTAAAAGGGTGGAATAATGATGTATGATTAAGTAATGATTTATGATGGAATAATGAATGTATAATGGAATAATGATATGTGATACAAATTATCCTGCTGAAGAGATTGCTGCTACATCTGCATATCTCTTTCACAGCGCACACAGAGTTCAAAGCATCTCCTAGGTGAGCATACCTTTCCGGCTACGAGCACCAGCTTCTAGGCAGCTCCCTTGGCTTGCTACCCAGTCAAACCTAAAGCAAAGTAGAGCATCTGAAAGCTGACAGAATCAGTTTTTCACAACTGTTGAAATCATGGGGCTTAGCTCAGTGACTGGCTTGGGGAGCTGCTTAGCAGCTGCTGCTCGTAGCTGAGGAGAAAAGCTATGCTGATGAGCAGGGCCCACATCCCTCATGCATAGGATTGTCAATAGCGTTCTGGTTCCAAAGTTATCGTGCGATATATCATATGATACCATAATATATATTGTACGGTATATTGATACACCGTACGAGATTGCACAGTATATTGTTCAAGATTGCAATATATATGATATATCATACAATCAACATACCCTGAATATCATCATGACAAACCTGCTCATGCACATCAACAACTCATGCACACACAAACACATACTAACGAAAACAGACACACACTAACGCACTCTAAACCTGCTCATGCACATCAACAAAGTCATGCACACACAAACACATACTAACGAAAACAGACACACACTAACGCACTCTAAACCTGCTCATGCACATCAACAAACTCATGCACACACAAACACATACTAACGAAAACAGACACACACTAACGCACTCTAAACCTGCTCATGCACATCAACACACTAATGCACACACACACAAACACATACTAACGAAAACAGACACACACTAACGCACTCTAAACCTGCTCATGCACATCAACACACTAATGCACACACAAACACATACTAACGAAAACAGACGCACACTAATGCACTCTAGCACACTATAGCACACAAAAAAGGTCAACCTGTATCCGATGACCCGTCAGTTGATTGGCCCACCACCACTCCATTTCCGTGGGATACGGGTCCGTTTGATAGGACCATTGGGGCCAGCAGGAGCTGCAATCATGCGCTTGGAGCAATGTCACTGTCCATGAGGTATAACCGAGACGTGACTATTGCTGGTTGAAAACTTTTTCCAATCCCCAGAGGTGGACCGCAAGGTTGCCTCTAATTTCTGTCACGGTCGTTTTCATGACCTCCCATAAAATTAACGTTTAAAGCATTAGACCCAGCACTTGGCAAAATGGCCCCTGCCCGCAGTCAATGGTGGTAGTGCAATGAGTAAAGATCAAAAATCGCTCCCAAATATGAGTGATCCAATCTTCCCATATGATCACTGACTGTCATACAGTGGCAATCTTCGCCACCGTTATCATTTACAGATAAAAAAGGATCTGAAATGTTCAAGAACTTCTTGTGTTCCAAGGTTTGGAAATGTAGTATGTAGTATAAATGCAGTGGATAATTATGCCTCACATCCGGCTCACATCCAAAAGGAGTTCATCGCTACATTCAAAAATCACATGATGTTCATTTTGACCGAATACCGATCACACAAGTCACACCCCTGGTCACCTCAACATTTTCACTGGACCATAGGGAGCTTCCATCTATCAGTTTCCACTTTCAAATAATGTGAAGAGGTTCTAAACCTCCATGTTGCGGATCACTTTGTGTGGTCGTTGTGGCAATCACTTATTATATACCATGACAATTGTTCTCGACAGTTCAAGTACATGTGAACATGTCCAGGTCAACAAGGAACCGATGATCCATCATTTGATTGGCCCGCCACCACTCCATTTGTTTATCAAGATTCATGATCCATCGGTTGATTGGCCCACCACCACTCCGTTTCCGTGGTCCGCGGGTCCGTTTGATAGTGTCATTGGGGCGTTCGTCTTCTCATTCTTGCGCTTGGGGCAATGTCACCGTCCATGAGGTCTAACCGAGACGTGACTATTGCTGGTTGAAAACTTTTTCCAATCCCCAGAGGTGGACCGCAAGGTTGCCTCTAATTTCTGTCATGGTCATTTATATGACCTCCCACCGAACCAACATAGCGGCAAGACCTGCGATGGAACCCACTCAATTCCAGCTTGAAGGCTACTCGCCGTCTTCGGTGGTATACTTAGTCAAAAACAGAGCTTTCGTACCAGAATATGACAAACTAGTTTCCTCATGCAGTCATCGGCGCATGACTGCCCATGTGTTGACAACTGCCATGGGCCATCTTCGGGAAATGGCTCGATAGCTGTTATCCTGTCCGGGATTGTCCAGTCCAACGATCGCAGATCGCATGTGCCTGGGAAACGGACCAGCTTTCCGACTTTCGTGGCGAGTAATTCGTTTTCTTCTCGATTCCTGAATCAATCATCAAATGAAAGCAGTGCCATGATCCTTACTATCTCGATATCATTTGCGCAATCAGGGCATCGGAAAGTGTGCCTCATTTGACTTGGGACAGGCCGTTGGGCCTGGGACACGCATGGGCACGTCGGAATTGAAAAGGAAGGCGGGACACACCGACTGATGTCAATCATTGAGTCAGTGGTTCACATTGAATGGGAGCCACTGACTCAACCGACATCTAATATTGAGCATTCACCTGACGATCGTCCCGGAGGGCGCTATTTGCCCTATCGATGGATGAAACATCGATCACGTACTAACGTACTACGTATTTGGTTTACATTCCGTTTACGATTACTCCCACGCCGGTTCAGATGCGGTTAAAATTTGGGAGACGACTGGCGCAGACTTCGTTGTTTGATGGTTCGTCTTTTTCATTTAACCCCGCATTTCGGAGCCAACAAAATAAATAATTGAAATGAGAACTGTATGAAACGAAAATTAAAAACCCAAAGCACACATTTTTAAAATGTGTTCCTTAGTAGAGTTGCTTTAGTCAAGCCTAAGCTATTATACAAGTGAACCACATCAACCTGCGCCCTCACTTTGGCGGTTATTTAAAATCTTGGCAGAACAATAAATTGGCCCTAGTGCCTTGCTTTGGCGGTTCATTTAAAAACAGCCAATCATGGGATTTCATCCCATATTTTCTGCAGACTACAGCAACAACAACAACGACAACGACAACAACAATAACAACAACAACAACAACAACAACAACAACAACAACAACAACAACAACAACAACAACAACAACAACAACTTGGTTTGCTCATGTGCGTGTGGTTGGGCTGTTCCTTGTTGGGACATGTTCTGGGATGCTAGGTCTGGCAATCTGGGGTTGGGATCAGGTTTGCCCCGGTGTACTCCAAAATCTGCATCATGAGATGCAATCGGTTTCAAAATTTGCATCTGTCACACAACACGCAGCGTGTAGAACGACCCTGGTTGGGTTCTGTTAATATCGGCTGGGAAGATTAGGACTCCTTGGGAGGGAAGGATAAATGGGTCGGTGTTGGCCTGCGCTGGCCGTCCGATCGTTAGCCCCGCGTTGCCCTGGCCCTGGACACAAGGGGCCCTGGCCCTGGCCCTGAGCAAGTCTGACCAAGTCCGTCCGACCAAGTCTGACCAAGTCCCATCATGGGTTTCGGGGCGGTCACATCTGCGGTCACATCCAAGCCTCAAGAACACAACCCTCGAAATTGTTATCCCAACGAAACAGTGGTTGCATTTCCCTCAACAACTTGGATTGCACATGTGCGTGTGGTTGGGCTGTTCCTTGTTGGGACATGTTCTGGGATGCTAGGTCTGGCAATCTGGGGTTGGGATCAGGTTTGCCCCGGTGTACTCCAAAATCTGCATCATGAGATGCAATCGGTTTCAAAATTTGCATCTGTCACACAACACGCAGCGTGTAGAACGACCCTGGTTGGGTTCTGTTAATATCGGCTGGGAAGATTAGGACTCCTTGGGAGGGAAGGATAAATGGGTCGGTGTTGGCCTGCGCTGGCCGTCCGATCGTTAGCCCCGCGTTGCCCTGGCCCTGGACACAAGGGGCCCTGGCCCTGAGCAAGTCTGACCAAGTCCGTCCGACCAAGTCTGACCAAGTCCCATCATGGGTTTCGGGGCGGTCACATCTGCGGTCACATCCAAGCCTCAAGAACACAACCCTCGAAATTGTTATCCCAACGAAACAGTGGTTGCATTTCCCTCGCTCTTTGCCCATCTAGTTAGCAAGGATCCATCTTTTTACTTTTCAGGCTTCGCAATCGGCGCCTGGCACTAGTCCGAATGAGACAATTTCACAGAGCTTCTGCCCTTCGCACGGCTTCTGTTACCAGCGTTCCTAGCAGGACGCGGATTGTATCCAGAAGATGCATGGGCAGGGATGATGACCCGATCGCCAGGGCCGTCCAAGAGGTACCTCATTTTATCTTATCGTTCTTGACTGCCTTCTTATGGGGCATGCCTGGGATGCCTTCCTTGCGCTTGTGATTTCTGGGAATTATCTGGGCTACTACCTGCGATAAGAGTAGCGCTTCGTGACATCGGCCATCGCTCGACGAAGCATCAGATATTGATTCCGTATTCCAGCTCATCTCATCTCATGTCTGGGCAAATGGGCAAAAGTCTATTGATAGAAATAAATAGCGCGCTTGGAGCTTTCACGCCTCGTCTGCGCGCGGTGTTTTTGAAGCATGGCCGGCGATGCCGTTGTAGGGTCTTTTTCGCGTCTCCTGATAGCCACTTCCCCAATATGCTGCTTATCTTTTTCGCACTATTCAATGACGAGCTTGCGAAAGGTGCTTACGATCTCGAAGCCCGCCTATGTGGGGGCCCTCTCTTCTGCACCAGGCTTGCGATAACGCCGAATCTAAAAAATGTTGACCTCTGCTGACCAACTGCTGCCCCCGGATTTTCACTTCCCCTTGCACTACCCATCTCCCCACGCATCATGCAGGGTGTCGTCGCAGCACAAAGAAGCGGTCGCGTGGGAGAATTCCTGGAGAATGCGATGAGGACTAATGAGGCACTGAGGCAGCAGGTCATCTCTGAGGGTCAGCGGGCTTCTGATGCCTCTCGAGAGTTGGCAACCATCATAACTCGTATGAAGGATGGAGACAAGAGAAGGGCTCAGGTATGATCCTTCGAACACACTGCCCGGGCTCACATGCTGGGTGGTGGTAGTGTTTGGGGGTGATGTGAAGTAGGTCATCTCTGAAGGTCAGCAGGCTTCTGATGCCTCTCTGGAGTTGGCAACCTTCATGTCTCGTATGAAGGATGAAGACAAGAGGAGGGCTCAAAAATGATCTGTATAATGCACTGTCCATGCTCACATGGTGGCTGGTGGTGGTGGTGTGTGGGAGGGTGTGTATGGGGGAGATAACAAAGGCCGTATCATTTTTGAGATAGTGGTGGTGTGTGGTGTGTTGAGATGGTGGTGGTGTGTGGTGTGTGGTGTGTTAAGATGGTGGTGGTGTGTGGTGTGTCGAGATGGTGGTGGTGTTCGGTGTGTTGAGATGGTGGTGGTGTCTGGTGTGTTGAGATGGTGGTGGTGTCTGGTGTGTTGAGATGGTGGTGGTGTGTGGTGTGTTGAGATGGTGGTGGTGTGTGGTGTGTTGAGATGGTGGTGGTGTGTGGTGTGTTGAGATGGTGGTGGTGTTTGGGGGTGATTGGGGAGGCACAAGCATGTTTTAGATAAAAGTGGTGTGTTGTGATGTTGGTAGTGTTTGGGGGTGGAAGTGGAGGCAATAGCATGTTTGAGATGGTGGTGGTGTGTGGTGTGTTGAGATGGTGGTGGTGTTTGGTGTGTTGAGATGGTGATGGTGTTTGGGGGTGATTGGGGAAGCTGTAGCATGTTTGAGATGGTGGTGGTGTGTGGTGTGTTGAGATGGTGGTGGTGTTTGGGGGTGATTGGGGAAGCTGTAGCATGTTTGAGATGGTGGTGGTGTGTGGTGTGTTGAGATGGTGATGGTGTTTGGTGTGTTGAGATGGTGGTGGTGTTTGGGGGTGATTGGGGAAGCTGTAGCATGTTTGAGATAAAAGTGGTGTGTGGTGCGGTGTGGTATGTTGAGATGGTGGTGGTGTCTGGGGGTGTGGTATGTTGAGATGGTGTGGTATGTTGAGATGGTGTGGTATGTTGAGATGGTGGTGGTGTCTGGGGGTGATTGGGGAGGCTGTTGCATGCTATTGATAATAGTGGTGTACGTCGGTGTGTGTGGGGTAGAGATGGTGGTGGTGTTTGGGGGTGATTGGGGAGGCTGTAACATGTAGATAATAGTGGTGTGTGGTGGCATGTGGTGTGTTGTGATGGTAGGTGTGATTGGGGTGGTAGTAGCATGTTTGAGATGGTGGTGGTGTGTAGGGGGTTGAGATGGTGGGGGTGATTGGGGAGGCTGTAGCATGTTTGAGATAAAAGTGGTGTGTTGTGATGATGGTGTTGTTTGAAGGTGATTGTGGAGGCAGTATCATGTTTTAGATGGTGGTGTTGTGTGGGGGGGTGGAATGGTGGTGGTGTTGTGTGGGGGGTTGAAATGGCGGTGGTGTTTGGGGTTGATTGGGGTGGCAGTAGCATGTTTGAAATGGTGGTGGTGTGTGGGGGGTTGAAATGGTGGTGGTGTTTGGGGTTGATTGGGGTGGCAGTAGCCTGTTTGAGATGGTGGTGGTGTGTGTGGGTGGTAGGGGACTACGATAATCATACGATTATAACAGAGACGAAGACAATTTTAGGGTGGTTACTGTATTTCTGAATATTGTACTCTCACTGCCCTCAGTAACTGTCAGGTAGGCAGGCCCACAGGAGTCTAACTAGCCCCACAGGAGTCACAGGCATTGTTTTTCAGCTATGAGCAGCAGCTTCTAGGCAGCTCCCCTGTCTGGCTGTCCAGCCGAACTTAGCACAACCTCCCGCACCTTCAAGCTGACATAATCCAAAATATTCCGGTGCAGCCAAGTGGTCGGCTCAGGAAGCTGCCTAGAAGCTGCTATGAAAGCCGAATAGAAAACCCCCTGTCTGAGTATGAAAGCAAAAGTTATACCCCCCCCCACACACACACACCCACACCCACACACCCACACCCACACCCACACCCACACCCACACCCACACACAGTCATACCCCACTCCCCCCCCACAACCATACCACCACAACCACTCCCACCCTACCTACAGTCATACATAGTGTGTGTTTGTGTGTGTGTGTGTGGTGTGTGTGTGTATGTGTGTGTATGTGTGTGTGTGTTTGTGTGTGTGTGTGTGTGTGGGGGGGGGGGGTAGTACTGGCATGTGGCTCATCTCAGCTGGCGTTTGGTGGCTGCAAATGCAAGACTCCTTTTTATAAAGTGCTTTTATTGACGAGCAGGCTTTTATGTGAAGGTGCCATTTGTTGCACAAGTGCTACACCAGTAATGATAACACCTGGTGGGCGTGGTATTAAGGGAGCCCCGTCTTACGGCGGTAGGGAACGAGCTGCTACTTTACCTGGGAAAAGCTGCCATGGCCATTGACAGCGACCGCGAACACTTAAGCGCACCCGTGGGGGTTCGGACCCGGCACCTGCGTCGTTCAAGGAGCTCGGCCATTGAGCCATTCGTTGAACGGGGAAAGTGCTGCACAACTCACCTTGGTAGTTGGGGGCAGAACTTTTCTTGTCGGCTACCAGCAACAGCGTCTATGCTGCTCACTGAGCCAGTTACTGGTCCAAGCCCTGAGACGTCAACAGTACCGGAAAGCTCATTCTGTCAGCTACCAGATGATTCTGCCAGCTACGATTTCAGCAGTGTCTGAAAGCTATTTTTGCCAGCTTTCAGACGCACTGCGTTGCTACAGGTTTGGCAGGGTAGCAAGCCAGGGGAGCTGCCTAGAAGCTGCTGCAGGTAGCTGTAAATAAAAGCTATGATTTTTTTGGGGGGGGGGGGGGCTGCGTTTGCTCCTTTTGGAGTTGCGCTTATGGGTAGCAAGTCCTATGCAGCGACGCATGCGACGCAGAAAATTGGTGGAGAGTGTTGGCAATGTAACGACAGGTGGTAACAATGGAGCTGACCTAAGCCAGTTAGTTATGAGACAGTTGGCTGACGTGTCAGGCTTCGTATCGGTCGGACAGTCGGTCAGACGGACATTGGGGTGAACCTGGGGGCTCTCGGACCCCCATAAAGGGGGGCTACGCCAAAAAAAGCTTTTTGTAGCTCCCCGAAGGCTAACTACGTGTGAGTGTGTGTGGGGGTGGGGTGGTGGTGGTGGGGGGGGGGGGCAGTAGGAAGGGGAGAGGGGGGAGGAGGGGATGGGAGGGGTGATGGAGAGGTACAACTAACTAGAAGCGCCATGGTGCTACTTACAGACACTGTTTCCTTTTCCTACAGACGATCCTGCTGAAGAGAATACCCTACATCTGCATCTATGATGAAATCATGATAAATGATTAAAAGGGTGGAATAATGATGTATGATTAAGTAATGATTTATGATGGAATAATGAATGTATAATGGAATAATGATATGTGATACAAATTATCCTGCTGAAGAGATTGCTGCTATATCTGCATATCTCTTTCACAGCGCACACAGAGTTCAAAGCATCTCCTAGGTGAGCATACCTTTCCGGCTACGAGCACCAGCTTCTAGGCAGCTCCCTTGGCTTGCTACCCAGTCAAACCTAAAGCAAAGTAGAGCATCTGAAAGCTGACAGAATCAGTTTTTCACAACTGTTGAAATCATGGGGCTTAGCTCAGTGACTGGCTTGGGGAGCTGCTTAGCAGCTGCTGCTCGTAGCTGAGGAGAAAAGCTATGCTGATGAGCGGGGCCCACATCCCTCATGCATAGGATTGTCAATAGCGTTCTGGTTCCAAAGTTATCGTGCGATATATCATATGATACCATAATATATATTGTACGGTATATTGATACACCGTACGAGATTGCACAGTATATTGTTCAAGATTGCAATATATATGATATATCATACAATCAACATACCCTGAATATCATCATGACAAACCTGCTCATGCACATCAACAAACTCATGCACACACAAACACATACTAACGAAAACAGACACACACTAACGCACTCTAAACCTGCTCATGCACATCAACAAAGTCATGCACACACAAACACATACTAACGAAAACAGACACACACACTAACGCACTCTAAACCTGCTCATGCACATCAACAAACTCATGCACACACAAACACATACTAACGAAAACAGACACACACTAACGCACTCTAAACCTGCTCATGCACATCAACACACTAATGCACACACACACAAACACATACTAACGAAAACAGACACACACTAACGCACTCTAAACCTGCTCATGCACATCAACACACTAATGCACACACAAACACATACTAACGAAAACAGACGCACACTAATGCACTCTAACACACTATAGCACACAAACTCATGCAGGTGCAGAAGGATCAGGAAGTCCGTGATGCAGCTAGGGCCCGCACCCAATCTCTGAGGGCTGATTTGGAGGTAGAGATGCGAAAGACCCAGCAGGCCATGTAAGTGATACTTGAACTTGCTTACATGGCTCAAGCCAGCAATTAGGCTGCTCGCCGTCCTTGGCAGTAGACATAATGACCAGGGAAAGTGTAATCGTTATCACCATGTAAGTGATACCTGGCATATACTCTATAGGGTCGGCAATATGATATCATATGATATCATGTCATTATATGATATCACATGATGCTGGCGGGCTGACTAGGTAACTTTGGCCTGGGGCATCATATCATATGATATTAAATCATATGATTTTTGTATGATATCATATGATACCATACTCGTCTTTGGTCAACATCATATGATTTGCCATTCCCTACATATATAGGGAACGGCAACTGATATAAGTGTTTGAAAAACTAATATCAAGTAAAATTATTATAGTGTCACAATAATATTAGTTTTTCAAATAAATTCAAAATTCTGGTAAGACGGCTCGTCAGTCTAATATGATATAACATCCACTTGTATCATTCGTTCACTTATATTTACTAACTTAGCCTGTCCCTAGGCAAATAACAACCTGAAAGCAGAATCCCTTGTGTGTTTACAGCCTGTCATTTCTTGATTCACTATAACTCTCTGTCCATTCCAGTCCCCAAACCATGCCCCCCCCCCCCCTCCCCCCCCCCCCCCTACACGCACACACATTTTCCCCCTCCCCAACGCTAACCACCAACACTCTTATCTTCCCCACCATCTCCTCACGCCACCAGACTTCCCTCAGCACAAACCACCAACACTCTAACCTCCCCCCCCACACACCCACCCCCCCCCACACACACACCCCATACACACACAAAACACACACACCTCCATCTCCACAACACAATAAACCCAGTCTTCGCACCATTCAAGCCCCATGCTTGAATGGTGCGAAGATAGACTGTCCCATACCCATACCATACCATACCCATGCCATGTCACCCCCATATCCATCACCATCCACATACCATCCCCTTGACATGACATGAGATGGCATGACACCCCCATATTCATCTTCATCCCCCATCCCATTTCATCCTATCCCATCCACATGCTCATGCTCACCCCTGCCATGTCACCCCATCCCATTTCATCCCATTCTCACCCCCTGCCATGTCACACCCATCCACATGCCATGTCACACCCATCAACATGCCATGTCACCCTCATACCCATCCCCCAAGCCAGGGCACCCCCATCCCCATTTCATGCCCATGCTCACCCCTGCCATGTCACCCCCATCCCCATGCCAGGTCACCCCCATACCCATTTCATGCCCATGCTCGCCCCTTCCATGTCACCCCCATACCCATGCCAGGTCACCCCCATATCCAAGCCAGGTCACCCCCATACCCATTTCATGCCCATGCTCACCCCTGCCATGTCACCCCCATACCCATGCCAGGTCGCCCCCATACCCATTTAATGCTCATGCTCACCCCTGCCATGTCACCCCCATACCCAAGCCAGGTCACCCCCATACCCATTTCATGCCCATGCTCACCCCTGCCATGTTACCCCCATACCCATTTAATGCTCATGCTCACCCCTGCCATGTCACCCCCCATACCCAAGCCAGGTCACCCCCATACCCATTTCATGCCCATGCTCACCCCTGCCATGTCACCCCCATCCCCATGCCAGGTCACCCCCATCCCTATTTCATGCTCATGCCCACCCCTGCCATGTTACCCCCATCCCTATTTCATGCTCATGCCCACCCCTGCCATGTCACCCCATCTCCATGCTAGGTCACCCCCATCCCTATTTCATGCTCATGCCCACCCCTGCCATGTCACCCCCATCCCTATTTCATGCTCATGCCCACCCTGCCATGTCACCCCCATCCCCATTCATGCTCATGCTCACCCCTGCCAGGTCACCCCCATACACATTTCATGCTCATGCTCACCCCTGCCAGGTCACCCCCATACCCATGCCAGGTCACCCCCATACACATTTCATGCTCACCCCTGCCATGCCTGCACCCATCCCCATCCCCATGCCAGGTCACCCCCATCCTCATGCTCATGCTCATGCCATGCCATATAGGCCATGCCATGCTCATATTCATGCCCATGCCATGCTCATGCACATGCCCACATTCATGCTCATGCTCACCCCTGCCATGCCTCTACTGCATGCAGGAGTGCGTCTGTCCCTGCAGCTGATTCACGCCAGGTTGAGGCGGAGAAGCAAGCCAGGCTGGCAGCAGAGAGGCGTGTGCAGGAGCTGGAGGCACAGCTGAAGCAGGCAGATGCTGGTGTACAGCTCTCTTCTCAGGTGTGTATGTCATACGTTGTAGTATGGTCAAACTGAATCAAATAACAAATTTAGACACATTTTTGAAGGGCTGTGTGTGTATTATCTTTTTAGGCTGGCAGCAGAGCTGGCGGCCCAGCTGAAGCAGGCCGATGCTGGTGTACAGCTCTCCTCTCATGTGTGTATGGTGTACAGCTCTCCTCTCAGGTGTATATGTTGTTGTATGGCCCAACTAAATCAATTAATCAAGATAAACCAATTTTCGAAGGGCTGTGTGTATATTATATTTTTAGGCTGGCAGCAGAGCTTGAGGACCAGCTGAAGCAGGCCGATCCTGGTGTACAGCTCTCCTCTCATGTGTGTATGGTGAGAGTTCTCCTCTCAGGTGTGTATGACATACGTTGTAGTATGGTCGAACTCAACCAATTAATCAAGTTAGACCAATCTAGATCAACATAGATCAAGTTAGGAAGCTGGGTGGCTGGGCCGGCGGGAGGCGTGTGTGTGCTATTTGTTTTGGGAGGGCTGTGCTGGGAATGTGTGCATTATCTTCCTCGGCTGGTGTACTGCTCTCCACCCTGGTAAATATGTCACCCATTGCAGTACACTCACTAATTAGATTGGCACTTTTGCCAATAGCCCATAATAACACAGACAGCGACACACACACACTGACAAACACACAGCGACACACCCGCACCGACACACACACACTAACACACTCATGCACACTCACACACACACACACACACACTTAACACACACGCTGCCACCCACCCTAAACCCTTTACCGAGTACTGCCGCTGCCAAGGTCTCTGTCCAGCGGCGATCTGGATATGTTGTAGGAAGTACTGAACATGAACGGGACAACACATCAACACGCACTAACACAATCACACATGCACACTGACACACCCACCCTAAACCCTGCACCCTTAACAGCGTATTGCCGCTGCCGAGGTCTCAGTCCAGACATCCAACGACGATCTGGATATGTTAGAGAAAGTTCTGAACATGAATGAGACAACACATCAACACGCACCAACACATGCACACTGACACACACATGCACACTAACACACCTACCCTAAACCCTTAACAGCGTACTTCCGCTGCCGAGGTCTCTGTCCAGAACTCCAGCGGCGATCTGGATATGTTAGAGAAAGTACTGAACATGAACAAGACAACAAATTAACACGTACTAACGCACACACACACATGCACACTAACACACCCACCCTACATCCTTAACAGCGTACTGCCGCTGCCGAGGTCTCAGTCCAGACCTCTAGTGGCGATCTGGATATGTTGGAGAAAGTACTGAACATGAACGAGACGATGAAGCAACAGATCATGATGAGCACGGCCAAGGCAACAGCTGCCAAGGATCTGTCTGCAGCCCGCTACCAGGAGCTCGTAGAGGTGCAGCGTAACTTGAGGAGTGAGGAGAAGATGGTGAAGAAGGTAAGCGTGCTGGTAGTGGGTGTTGGGGGGAGGGAAGTGGCGGGTGGGGGATCGGGGAAAGAAGGGAAGATAGTGGGTGTTGGGGAGAGGGAAGTGTGAGTGGGGGTGGGGGGAAGGGGAAGAGTGTTGGGGAGAGGGAAGTGGGGGGGGGGGGGGTAAGAGTGTTGATAGTTGGTGTTGGGGAGAGGGAAGCGGGGTTTGTGTGTGTGTGGAGATTGATGTTTGCTCTTGCGGTTACAATACAAAACTCGCCAAGTGTGCCCTTCAACCTCAGTTCATTCCTGTCTGCAAATCAGGTCAAAAGGTAGAATGGTTACAAATTACAAGCCGTCTAAATTGCATATTATACTCAGATTCTCAATTAATGACATGGTCAAGTACGATGTGGAAAGGGCAGTACAGGGCAGGGACGATGTGGACAGGGCAGTACACCACGCATCACGTTTGTTCTCCAACATCTGCATAACAATATTTACTGTTAATGAACCTGCTTTTAAGTTTAAAAGGGCAGGCATTTGAATCTAACCTTAAGGTATTAAGGAACCGGTAATTGAGTTCTGAAACATTCACAACGATCACCAATTATTTATGTTTATTAACGAAATAATCACAACGATCACCGATTATGTATGTTTATTCTTGTCTGCAAATCAGGTCAAGGACGATGTGGACAGGGCGAGGACTGTTGCCTTGAAGGCCCAGGAGGACTTGGAGGAGGCGAAGAGGAACAACGCGGAGCTGCAGAGGCAGATGAGTGCTGAGGGTGGCAAGGCCTTCAGAGCTGAGCAGGGAGCCAGTGAACTCCAGCAAGATTTGAGTCGGGCCCAGGAGCTGCTTAGCAATGAGGAAGCAAGGCTGCAAAAGGTGATACTGGGGTCTGGGTCTCTGGGGTAGGCTGTCATTAGCATGTGTGGGGAGGCGGAGGGGGGAATATGTATGTTTATATGTTACAGAGCTGAGCAGGGAGCCAGTGCGCTACGGCAAGATTTGAGTCAGGCCCAGGAGCTGCTGAGTGATGTGGAAGCAAGGCTGCAAAAGGTGATACTGTGGTCTGGGGCCCTAGGGTAGGCTGTCAGTAGCATGTGTGGGGAGGCGGTGGGGGGAAGATAAATGTCTGTATGTTACAGAGCTGAGCAGGGTGCCAATGCACTGCGTGAAGAGCTGGGGCAGGCCAGGTAGCTGCCGAGTGATGCGGTAGCAAGGCTGCAAAAGGTAATATTAGGTTCTGGGGCCCTAGAGTAGGCTGCTTAGTCTGAGATGGTAGTAGTGGTGGTGTCTGTGGGAAGGTGATTGTAGGAATGAAATATGGCCATCAGACAAGACCTCCATGAGCGCGGTAGTCAGGTGATTAGGGGGTGCTACATTCGAGTCTTCAGGGGCTTCTGGAGGGCTAAAAAGCTGCTAATAGCACCCTGAAGGCTTCTTCAAAATACCTCTGACGCTAACTCCCCCTCCTCGAGTGGCATGCACATCTCCTTGCCGAAAACAAGGACGCGTCCGGTGCTACATAAAGAAACTTTCCCCCTTCCTTCAAAATACCCCTGATGCCAACTCCACTCCTCATGTAGCATACGCAGCTCCTGGCCGAAAACAAGGACGCGGCCAGTGCTGCATTAAGACACTTGTCCCCTTCCTTCAAAATACCCCTGATGCCAACTCCACTCCTCATGTAGCATACACAGCTCCTGGCCGAAAACAAGGACGCGGCCAGTGCTGCATTAAGACACTTGTCCCCTTCCTTCAAAATACCCCTGATGCCAACTCCACTCCTCATGTAGCATACACAGCTCCTGGCCGAAAACAAGGACGCGGCCAGTGCTGCATTAAGACACTTGTCCCCTTCCTTCAAAATACCCCTGACGCTAACTCCCCCTCCTCATGTCGTACACAGCTCCTGGCTGAAAATAAGGACGCAGCGGCAGCATTTTCTCTTCGCAACAAGTTGACTGAGGCGAAGAGGGTGCATGAGGTAATGACAGATCAAGTGAACAACGAGTCAGCCCGAGCAGAAGCCGCTTCATCTGAGATGGCCAAGGTGCAGGCTGCTGGTCAGAGCATTGAGCGACTTAAGGAACAGGTATGTGACGTTATGGTTCTGGTCTTGAAGCAGGGATTTGTTTTCAAATCTGAAAGTGGTTCTTTGTAGCTTCATGGTTTTAGGCCTCCTCCTGGGACAGCGTTTACAGCTTTTTATAGCTTCTAATGCAAATTAGGTCAAGAAATGTATAACAATTTTGGGGCTAATACGTGGTCAAAAGCAGCGATCGCTATTTATGGCTGGAAATGTATCCCTGGCTTAGGGCTTCCTCGGGCCAGGACTACTAGCAGCAGCAACCACCAACAACGACCATAACAAAGAATACAGCAGACATGCAGCAAAACAATCAAATGCAGCCAGGCCGCTGGTCTGGAGCATTGAGCGACTAAAGGAGCAGGCGCGTGGCGTTAGGGTTCAGGGCTTAAGGCTTCATCGGGCCACCACTACCAGCAGCAGCAACCACCAACCACCAACAACGACCATATCTAAAATACAGCAAAAGCAACCAAATGCAGCAAATGCAGCCAGGCCGCTGGTCAGAGCATTGAGCGACTGAGGGAACAGGTGTGTGTCGTTAGGGTTCAGGACTTCTCGGGCTTCAACTACCATCAGCAGCAACCAACACCCCCACCAACATTAACGACACGAACAATAACGACTAACTATAAAGGGATCTAAATACACGCAACTTAAAGAACAAGAGCAAGCAACGACGCAAGATGATTGCCATGACCACCGCTGCTCCTAAAGCATTGTTTCGATTTGTTGGCAGAGTGGCAGAGTAGGATTTAGCCACCGCTATCTAACCTATACCCCGCAGGCTCAGGCAGTGTAACCACCACCAACAACAGTAATGGCAGTAGCAATAAAAACAACAGGAACAGCCTGCCGTCCTTCAAAATTTAGAAGACGCCTCGATAATCAGTAGCCGGCGATTCGTTTCATGCCTCGAAAGGAGGTTAAGAGTTGTTGTAACAAATTGAACTGCAGAAACTTGCGCAAAGTTTGACGGGGAGCACTCATTGCTTGTAGACTAGTTAGCACTATTCTAGCAGACACCAAAAGCATGATGATTGCCATTACCACCGCTGCTCTTCCAGCATTTGTTGGCAGACAGACAAATCACACCAAGAACACTTATCACACCAAGAACACTTAAGCTCACCCATAACACCAAATCACACCAAAAGCATGATGATTGCCATTACCACCGCTGTTCTTTCAGCATTGTTTAAATTTATTGACAAACAGACAAATCACACCAAGATCACCAAGCACACCAAATTGCACCAAATTACACGAAGCACACCAATCACACCAAATCACACGAAGCACACCAAGCACGCTATAGATAAATCAAAGTGGGATTGAGCCACCACTGACCTATACCCCGTAGGCTGAGAGGGAGCGTAAGCTGAGGCAAGAGGCTGAACAGATTTTTAGGAATGCAGCTGCTGAGCTGCAGGCTGAGAGGAGGAAGGCTGAGGAAATCAAGTGAGGCTGGTAGCACTGTTTCTTGTTTTGGCTACGCGTAGCACCTTCCATGCAGTTCCTTTCCTCCACCTTTGGCTAAACCTGAAGCTAGCTAGTGCATTCCAAAACAGTTGAATGACTTGTACTTGACCCTTAGGCTAGCTAATGGAGATGGGTGGAAACTGGTAAGCGCAGCCAACCAAATAAACAGCGGTTGGTTGCGTTGTAGATGTGGAATAGCACGGAAGGGTGGATTGATATAGATAAATAAATCAATATATGGATGGATATAGACAAATAAATCAATATATGGATGGATAAAGATAAATACATGTATGGATGGATACAGATAAATAAATATATGGATGGATATCCTGATGGATATAGATAAATACATATATGGATGGATGTAGATAGATGCATGAATATGTGGATAGGAGTAGATAGATAGATGGGAATACTGATGGATGAATACATATAATGTTGGTAGTGAAATGGATATGAATGTGGAGATATATGCATGCATACATGGACAGATAGACAGATAGATAGGGTCTCCCTTTTGGCTCACATGAGCCTAGATGAGCATGTTTTGAAATCCTGTTCTGTTCTGATATTCTGTTCCTAGATGACAAAGTTTCGATATCCTGTTCTGTTCCGATATCCTGTTCCTAGATGACAAAGTTTTGATATCCTGTTGTGTTCTGATATCCTGTTCCTAGATGAATATGTTTTGATGTCCTGTTCTGTTCCGATATCCTGTTCCTAGATGACAAAGTTTTGATATCCTGTCCCTAGATGAATATGTTTTGATGTCCTGTTCTTTGCGCTCCAGGGGTGATTCTATGTTCTATTCAAATTACATTACATTGTATGTACAAATTACATTGACTAACATTGTCATCAACGGAAATTAAATTAAATTACAAATTTGCAGAAATTAAATTTAAATTTAAATTTAAATTTGCGCTCCAGGGGCGGTTCTAATTCATCATCGGGACTGATCGAGCAGGAGCAGAGGGAGCAAGACCAGCACCTCATGAAGGTTCGGGAATTGGAGACGAAGCTTTCAAGTGCTCTTAAGCAACTCGAGAACCAGTCTCAGGTAATTGAACTTGAACTTGGTTGCATGGTTACATCTGCGGCAGGAACATCATCAATCTAAATCAAATTGTTTTGTATCAAAAGCTTTCAAATGTTCTCGAGCAGCTAGAGAACCAGTTTCAGGTAATTGAACTCGAACTTGGTTACATAGCTCCAGCCATAAATCAATCAATCCAAATCAAAGCATTTCTATGAGAATACATTTAATCCAATCTCTTCGTACGATCATCGAGAACCAGTCTCAGGTAATTGAACTTGGTTACATGGCTACATCTGCGGCAGGAACATAATCAATCCAAATAAAAGTTTTTTTATCAAAAGCTTTAAAGTGTTCTCAAGCAACTCGAGAACCAGTCTCAGGAACTTGAACTTGGTTACATAGCTCCAGCCATAATCAATTCAAATCAAAGCATTTCTACGAGAATGTATTTAATCCAATCTCTTTGTACGATCATCAAGAACCAGTCTCAGGTACTTGAACTTGGTTACATGGCTACATCTGCGGCAGGAACATAATCAGTCAAAGTCGAAGTTTTGTATTGAAAGCTTTAAAGCGTTCTCAAGCAGCTCAAGAATCTGTCTGGGGTACTTGAACTTGGTTACATAGCTCCAGCCATAATCAATTCAAAGTCAAAGCATTTCTATCAGAATATATTTAATCCAATCTCTTAATTCAATCATTGAGAATCAGTCTCAGGTACCAATTATGAACGCTTTATGACGGCAAAAATCCCTATTAAAATACATAAAAAGGCAGGGGGGGGGGGGGGGGGGGGGGGATCATAATCAAAATTGCACCCTTGTCCAACTGGTGAAGAATCCGATTTTGTTTCTTAATTTGGTCCAGTGGAGATAAGGTAACGAGAATCAGTATTGGTGCCAATTTTCGATACTGCAGACATTTATGTATTTCATATAATTGTTTTGTAATAAATTTATTAATGTTATAAATGTCGAGGCAGAAACCAGGGCTGGTGCGGTTTAAAGCAAACTGCAAAGTGTTGTGGTGGTGGTTCTCGTGCATGCACCTTCGTACGCACCTTGAACCGTGCTGACTTATGCTGAGGCAGAAATCGGTGCTGGAGGCAGCAACAGCACAACGGCGGGGCAAATAATACGATCACCGTGGCAGACCGTGGCGGCATTATCGTATTTTCCTGTGTGAGGAATGAGTGAACTGGAATTCTGTTTACAACACCTTGAACCATGCAGACATGAAAAGACGGAAAACAGTGCTGTAGGCAGCAACCGCACAACGGAGGCCTTGGAGCAAATAGTACGATCACCGTGGCGACAATATCGTATTTCCTGTGAAAGGAATGAGTGAAACTGAAATTCTGTTGATGACCCCTTGAATCATGCAGACATATGCCGAGGCAGATACCAGGGCTGGAGGCAGCAACAGCACAGTGGAGGCCTTGGAGCAAGCCCAAGCCACCATTTTGGTACTGCAGCAACAAATGGCTGGGGAGGCTGATCGTGTGAACCAGGCTCGGGAGCGGGCCGCAGCCACGCAGAGGGAGCTGGCAGAGGCCTCTCGGCGGTTGCAGGAGGAGGAGAAGAAGCTAGAACAGGTACGGTTGTGGTGGCGGTACTGGCGTTATCGTGGTGATGGCAGAGACCTCTCGACAGTTACAGGAGGAGGAGGAGAAGCTAGAATAGGTACGGTTGTGGTGGCGGTACTGGTGTTATCGTGGTGGTGGCAGAAGCCTCTCGACGGTTACAGGAGGAGGAGGAGGAGGAGAAGCTAGATCAGGTACGGCAGTGGTGGCGGTGCTGGTGTTATGGTGGTGGTGACGGAACCTGAAAAGGGATGGGCAGGCTTGTTGAACCTCCACTCTACTCATCACACACACACAGAATCATGCACACAATCACACCTAGACACACACACACAAAAACAGCGAGAGCTGGCTGAGGCCTCTTGGCGGTTCCAGGAGGGGGAGAAGAAGCTGCATCTGGTAAGGGGTGGGCAGTGGGGTACTCTACTCATCACACACACAAGTTTACACACAATCACACACCGAGAAACATAACACGTACCCACGCATAAACCATTCGGGCGTAAACCATACCCTGACTTCTACTCCCTGACCCCATCCTCATTCTAGGCCTCTGCCGAGGCTACTCGGGCCATTGCATCAGCTAGGGCCGCCGAAGCCGCCCTGGAAGGCCCTGACGCAACAAACGAGGAGTTCATGAGCCAGCTCCAGCAAGAGGTTGCACGGGGCGACAATGCAGAGAGGCAGGTGGTAGAGCTCAAAGCCAGCCTTGCCAAGGCTAAGGCTCAAATGCGCGACCAAACCAGCAGCTTTGAAAATGTGAGTACTCTAGGGACCAGGGATTTGTGTTTAAATCAAAAAGAGGAAATCGTATAAAATAGCAAATTGAGCGACTCGGTGCGACCCCATTGCGACGCCAAGCAGGGGGGCATTCTGACTAGTTTAGCCAGATCCATTCATCGCCAAGCTAAGACGGAAAGGCGAACATTGTACATGGCTGTAAAGGCATCTCCTGATGCGCTCATTGTTGCCACTTATCTGCTTAGACCCCCTCCCACCCCTGTTTTCTTACCCCCTGGCACTTTCTCCTCAAGTTATCCCCTCCCTCCAGCCCCGCTAACCACTGCCCCGTCCCCGTGCCCTCCACCCACCTCTTCCCGACTCCCGACCCAACCCAATGCCCAACCCGGCCTCCAACCCAACCACCTCACATCCCCCCACCTCTCCCCGACCTCCAACCCACCACCCAACCCAAACCAATGCCCAACCCGACCTCCAAACCAACCACCTCCCATCCCCCTACCTCTCCCCAACCACCTCCCCACCCCATTTCAGATCACGGTGGATGCCAGGCGCCTTGCCTCTGCCCAAGAAGAGTTGGCAAATGCGTTGGCCATGAACGAGATTTTGAAGAAGCAGGTCCTTGCAGAGGGCTCTAGGGCGACACGCTCGGCCAAGGAGCTGGCCAATGTGAAGTCAAGGGTCAAGGCGGTGGAGAATACGCTGGAATCGGTAAGCTTCCTCACCCTTACTCTCACCCTCACCCTCGTCCTCCACTCACCCTCGTCCTCACCCTCGTCCTCGCGCTCACCCTGGCCTTCATCCTCCCTCTCGCCCTCACCCTTACTCTCACCCTCGTCCTGGCGCTCACCCTCCCTCTCGCCCTCACCCTTACTCACACCCTTACTCTCACCCTCACCCTTAAAAAGTTATAAAATGCTGTCCCTGGAGGAGGCCTAAAACCATAAGCTAAAAAAACTCATATCTGAACAATAAATCCCTGGCCCCACTTACTCATTAAAAGTTGTAAGCTGCTGGCATTAAGAATACCGTCCTCTCATCGAGAGGGGAGATCTTCAATTCCACCATTCCTATGTGTGCCTCTTTTTTTTCAGAAAAGGTCGGAAACATCTGGCATGAAGAGCACCGTGCTCTATTTGAGAATTGGGATCATCAGTTTCACCATTCCTATGTGTGCCTTTCTTCATCACATGAATTCACCTTTCCTATGTGTGCCTCTCGTCATCACATGCATTCACCATTCCTATGTGTGCCTCTCGTCATCAGTTGAAGTCGAACACTGCTGTCATGAAGAGCGCCGTGCTCATTGAGAACCAAGACCTTCAGTTTCACCATTCATATGTTTGCCTCTCTTCCTCACATGAAGTCGCCTTTCCTATGTGCACCATACACGCAAAACAAATACAAACACTAACATGTCGATACCGAACCCACCTCACCACCACCCTACAGCCCCCCCCCCCCCCCCCCCCCCCCCCCCCCCCCAAAAAAAAAACCACCACCCCTCCTCCTCCTCAGATGAAGTCAGAAACTGCTGGCATGAAGGGCACCGTGCTCTCTTTGCGAACTGAGATCTTGAAGGTCTTCCAGTTGGGTGATGTAGATAAGCTTGTCAGGGAGGTCAACAACGAGTTGCAGCAATCCAAGAAAATTGTGAGTATGATGGTCACACATGAAATTGTGCACTTCCTATGCCTCTATCTACATATAGTAGGTGCCATAGGTAATCTCGTCAGGGAGTTGTCACAATCCAAGAAAATTGTCAGTTTGACCAGGAGGGTGCAAAAATACTTATGTGTCGGAACCATGCCCAAAACGTTGGACCCGGGGGGGGGGGGGGGGGGGGGGGGTCCATTACTACATGCCTAACTGGTTCTTGACTGACTTGCCGTCCTATTTTATATCACTGCTGGATCTATATCTATGTCCTTCCTAGGTGATGATAACGCCTGGTGGGGCGTGGGATTAAGGGAGCCCTGTCTTTCGGCGGTAGATAATGGGCTGCTACTTAACCTGGACAGTGCTTCCACAGTGGTTGACAGCGACCGCTAACACTAAGGCGCACCCATAGGGATTCAAACCCCTACACCTTCTGCCTTATTTCAACGAACTTATCCATTGAGCCAATCGTCGAAACGGGAGATCTGCCTTGGTGCACACTGCTAAAGCTCTTGCCTTTGCTCTTACTCTGTTTTTCTTGTTTTTTTGCAGAGCCCCCCCTTCTGGGGGGCGGGAGCCCCCAGGGTCACCGCGTTGTCCATCTGTCCGACCACAAGAAATAAATAACCCTGGCCCTAACTGTCTCAGTAACCCTGACTTCGGTCAGCTGCACTCAATTCCGTTGTCAACTCCTGGCTTTTTTTCTCTGACTCGCAGTGCTTCATTCATATCACTGCAGGAGGTTGAAGAGGGCGAAAATGCACGGAGGATGAGGCAAAATCTAGATGTAGCGAGGTCAAGAGTTAATATGCTGGAGATGGAGCTTTCGGGGGAGAAGAAGAGGCAGACCCCGCAGTAGATTGCTCGCCGATGTATTACTTTACGTCGTCATCACCAGGCCATTGTTGTTACAAGACAAGCCCGCCCCACAACACCCGGGAGGGGTCTTCCAACTATGTATGGTAACATATGGTAATGGTAATGTATGGTAACTATCATACACTAACATATGGTAGTGTATGGTAACTAGGATTTTAGGGTTAAGTTAAAACCCTGAACCCTAAACCATACGTATGGTAACTATCATATCCTAACATATATGGTAATGTATGGTAACTATCTGCTTCACGAGACGCATTGAAAGTGTGGTCCAGGGTTGTTCAGGGGGGGGGGGAGGGGCAAATCTGCTTCACGAGACGCAGTCTGTTTCAACCAGTTTCAAAATTTGCGTCTGCAACACAACGGACCCCCCCAAATCTGTGTCTTGCACACAACCCACCCACTGGATCTGTGTCTGCGACGCATCGGACCCTTCGACGTTGCGTCTTCGTCGCAAGACGCAGCATTTTGAACAACCCTGGTGGTAACGAACTACACGGCAAGCGGGTGATCCAGCCACATTGGGTTGGATTGTGACATGATGTTTCAGCCAACTTCTGGGATGCTCACCGTCTTCTAATCCCAAGTCCACCCGTGCGATACCCACGGAGACCAGGAAGGAGCATACTTGCGGATTGGGCAGTTGCTGCGGATTGGGCAGTTTAAAAATAGTTTACGATATTTCGGACCATGCTGCATGGGGGGGGGGGGGGGGGCGGGGGGTCATTTTACTAACAGCATGCAATCACATGTGTGGTGCTCATTGATACTTGTTGGCTTCTCAGAGGCTCAGGCCTACAGTTGCTGGCAAACCACCATGCTAACCACCACATCAGCGTCACCACCACCAAGCCAACTTCCACCACCACCACATCAGCAGTTGGTGGTGGTGGTTGTGGTGCCTGGCAAACTTCCACATCAGCAGCACCACCACCTGGGTTTGCCAGGCATTCTGATACTGCTGTTTACTACCCTCTTTCCCGTGAATTGTATTGCTACTGGTATGTTGAGCTGCTCTGTACGAAAAGGGCACGCCGAATTGATGGTTTGAAAAAAACTTGTATCCAGGCCTAAGGCTGGTGAATAATTATGTTTTATTATTTTTGGTAGCTGTCATCTGTAGCTGGTGATCACATAAGCAGGTAGCTAACTAGCTACTGTATCTTGATGACAGCTCACTCTCAGCGGCCTGGCCCCAGCCCTTCTCATATTACATACATGACTTCGTCATAGGCTGGCCAGTGTTGACCCAAGATACAGTATATATATAATATATATGAATAATACAATTTTCTCTATGAGTGTAGTTACTAATTGATTGATATGATAGTGGTTCTGGTATTCTTCGTCTTGAATATATAGGGTTGGATTGTGACATGGTTTTCAGCTTACTCCGGGCTGCACACCGTCTTCCTATTCCAAGTCACCCTGTGCGATACCCACGGGAACCAGGGAGCATACTAAGCAGATTGCAGACTGTTTACAGACTTGTCCAGGTCTGAATGTGTAGACCAGGGTAGTTCAGGAGAATCCCCAGCTCTGCTGCCTGGGACGCGACCAATTGTATAGCCTGCGTCCTGCGACGCAACAGACCCTTCCTTCTGGTCAACAGACCCTCCCCCCGTTGCACCCTGCGACGCAACGGACCCTTTGACGTTGCGCCTGGGACAGAAGACGCAGCGTCCTGAACAGCCCTGGTAAACACCCCTTTCGTCCTGGTACTATACTACTGCAAGCCTCCCTATCAACCCTTGAAGTGCCTCATTCTCACTTAGTTTTCCCACTCTTTAGACAGCCAACGCGCTGGTCCCTTCCATTTAGAGCTTGATTTTCTGTACCGGTACACCTGTAACGAACACATACATAATATATCTTAGCCAGCACCTGCACTTTGCTTTCAGGTTGTGGAGGTGCAGGTTCGTCCATTCTTGTACCTGAACTTGGTTACGTGGCTTCAGTCAGCAATTTGGCTCATCGTCTTCGACAGTAAAAATACATTTACCAGGAACAAATGTTAACTGGAACAATTTTTTTTTTTTTTTTTCATTTTAATGTTATGTTCTTCATCTTGTCATTGTTTTGCTCTTTCTCCTGAACCATAAAAAATCAAAACAATCTATAATTATTCCTATCAAAAAACACTCGATGCAATCTCTTCATACAGTCACGCAGAGGAAAATTTGCTCGACATTCCACTTCTGGATTGCTCATCAGACATTGTAGAGGAATCATTTTGCTCTTAGATTAGGTAAGCAGGTTTTTTCTAGTACTTCAATCTAGAATTCAGTAAGGCTCCGTCAGTACTTTGAAATACCACATGGTGTTCATCTTGAACGGTTCCAGAATCACACAGATGCAACATTCGATCCTTCATGTAGTGGGGAGGAAGTTCTAAATAAAACTTCATAATACGCACTACATTGTGAGGTAGGTCTCTGGTGAAATAAGAAGGCATCTCTGGTTTGTCACTCTCATCCCATGAAGAGGACACCCAAGTATGGTACACAGCATTCTTCCTTCCTTGAGATCCAGAGCTTTCATCTCTATGGCGCGTATCTGATGACTTGGTACTACAGTACCTTCTGTCCTTCTCCACTTTTCTGTTTTCTAACCGGTTAAAGTTTCAAAGGTCACACACCTCCATGTAAATTGGTGGCCAGAGATTTATCCTAGGAATCCCCGAAGGAGTACAACATCGGAAGGGCATCAGCCACATCCTTGCTCCAACAGTCTTTGCGTCCCCTAGCCATATTGAAAACAGCAAGGGCAACATCCCCCATCATACCAGGGTACTATCACAGTATTTAACTACGGAGTTCCAGCATTTTAGCACTGGTTACAACCAGTTATAGTGAATTGGGAATTTACACATTTCTCTCAGAGCAATGTGTTGGGGGACGAATCGCTTCACTCCTAGGACTCGCTTCATAAAACTAGCATGCCTCATATGAATATCTGCAGATGCTACTTGGTCTCTGCTGGTAGCACCAAGAAGATGTTGAATGTGACCATATCTCTTGATTTGGGAGCCGTACATTCCAGCAGAGAGGGCAAAGGACTGGAACAACCAAGGCATAGCGTGCGGTCTATCCTGAACTGCGTACTCTTCACCCATATCGGTAACCCGCTTGATCCCGCCCCCAAAAGTTCGTGCTGCGTATTCAGAAGCATGTTTCATGCATCCATTGTTATTAAAAACACACCAATGTCTTTAAACTGATAAAGCCTCTGCAGGATTTGATACCAACAATATTCGGCAGTACAAGCAAAAATAATCTTGAACTCGGTTACTTTAATTTGAACTTGGTTACATAACTCCAGTCATCAATTTGTAACTGGTGAGTAGTCCGAGTACATGGATGCAGCCTTTAAGGCTTCTCGCCGTCTTCGCAGATTTTTTCAACTGGCTGCAACAGGTATTCAATTATTAAAAATATAATTGTAATTTGAATAATTGAATACAATGTTTAAAAGATTGTTCTTTAAATAAACCAAAGCATATTGTGATACGCTAGGATACCCCCCCCCAACATTATGTCAATTCCAACATTATGCTGACCTCGTGCACTTCTTTATCAGGGTTATTCAAAACGTTCCGTTTTATGTCTTAAATGCATATTTTTGGCCCAGTACAAGGCCCAGTACGAAGCGGCAGGCGTATGCACATTTTTCAAAACATTAGGTACTTTTCAGTAGGGCCCCTCTTACCCTCGAGGAAGGCTTTTCAGATTCTTTTTCTAGCTCTCAGAATGACATGGGAGTGGAACTGGGGTGGTGCTCTACTAAATACCACTCCATAACCTACTAATATATCGGGTTTGATAGAAATTTATTTACCAGCTAAAATTTTATAAGCCAGCTTATTTTAGCTTCTGTTTGCATATAATGGAGTAAGTAACTTAGACTAAGAAGCCTTAAAATAGAAAAATAGAAAATTAGAAAACGCTGAATTCGAGGATTCGAGGAAGAGAGCATCGCAAAATCCTACTAATATGTCATACTTGCTATCGGGAGATGGTCCAAGCCCGTACTAAATCCGCCCCCCGCATGAGTAAGTCTGAGCGAAAGTACTCTCCAGCTCGCCAAGCGGCTAATCGCAGTGGAATAGATGCAACTGCCCCTGTGCAGATCCAGATGCAGATCTGAGAGGAGTGCGGATTTGCATGTGAGTAGTGAGTGCGGGTAGGAACTGCCAAACTCGGCCGATATCCAAGCGCATGCGAATGCACTCGATGATTTTCGTGATTGCGATAATCAGGATGCTGGAATAGCGGTGTAGGGGGTGGAAGATCCAATGGCGGGTGGAGTCGCCCCACCACCTCGAGGTGGGGAAGTACGCGAGCGGTAATGCGCGCTGCCGACACCTAAGCTAATCTAATCAGGGCCCCCTGAATCGAATAATCTGAACTGACAACCATCCACAATTTTCATTCGATACGGGCCCCAAGCTGGGCCCCAGGCCATTAATGTGACGGTTGCAGTTGGTTGGCAAATGGGTATGGAATGACCAGAGGGGACCCTCTGGGTATGACAGGGACTGTAATACTACTACACGGGCAGCTCAGCGAGCAGCTATCACACGCGCACACTACTCAAAGCAAGCCGAACCTCCGAATATATAATTCAAACGTCTTTCTTCTGTTACTCTCGGGTCCATTTCTGTTCCTAGAATTGTAAGCAGGATGAACATGAAGTCCGCTATGTCCCGTAATGCTCTGCCCTCTGGAGCCCCTGCGGCTAGGGTGCCCGTCGGCATCCGCTCTAGGATGAGCGTTATGCCTCGCGCTGTAAGTAGCTGAGTGTCTTAATTCAAGCTTTCCTTAAATTGGGGAGCTTGGTCGATTCACCTCGGGTTTCGCCTTAAATTGGATGGCGAAAGTGCTGGAATGCTGTGGGGGTGCATGCGCATTGTACAGCGTGTTTGCAGTTGTCTCAGTTGATGAAGATTGCTGCGCATTGCTGTTGCCTCACGTGGGATGAGTCCGAGGTTCGTGGACATGGTTGTACCCAGGCCCACCGCCTTTGCAGTGCCGAGAAAAATCCACATTTCAAATACACGGCTTGGTGCTTTTGGCTTGCTGGTTTGGGTTCCTCCGCCATTGTGCGAAGCGGGGCATAACGTAGAAGTAGTAGCAGAAAAAAGGCTCGTCAATTAACGATGGCAGGCGCATTTACGCATGCTCCGTGGACATGCATGCTGAGAGGAGCTGCCACTGCACTGCTTTTGGGTCCGTCTTTCAGGTTGGCCTCGCGGATCTGGAGAGCGCTTTCCTCAGGACCAGCGAGGTTTTTCTGCGGCTGAAGTTGCAGATTGAGAAAGAGGAAAGGGCCCGCTCCCCGTGAGATTACCGGAAGCTGGACCTAATGGTCGCGAACTACAACGACGCAGGTTACCGGCAGGTAATTATCTAATATTTTAGCACGGGCAGGAGTAGGCAAATGTAAACTAGTTGGGACATATATCTTCGCCTTCAGGAATCATACCCGCCTAAGACCCGGATCCCACCGACCACATGAACCGTCTGAGTATGGTCTTGATGGATTCAGCCCGATATTGCGTCCCGTTATGCCTTCATGCCTTATGCGAAAATTCTTGGGTGCTCTGGGGTCTATGGTCTTTACTCCTGCAATGTGTGGATTTGCATACATTTCCGCTGGATATGTTTCGGTTACTTTGACCCCTGCACCAACGCTCGCAAGCCCGGTCTAAAAGCAAGCTTATTCATGAAGTGGCAGGAAGTCGATGGATTATTTCGATGTTACTGTCAACAATGCGATATCGCGGTTGCAAGAGAAGTTCCAAGGGTTTGCCCGCCCTCCCAACTTCCTGTCCCCATTCCACTCTCGTCCCAATCCGGAGTTGGCAGTTTTAAATCAGAACTAGGAATACTCTGCCGAGGGCCCTTACTAATACTGTTGCATCCCATTGTGAGCAGGGCTGAGCAGATTAGAAAGCAGAGGATCCAGGCCCAGGATGCATGCCTGGAGGCTGTAATGGCCCTGGAGGGAGAGAAGAGGAGGATTGAAAACATCTTGTAGGTTCAGAGGGGGAGGTGTTTTGGTACGTGTGTGTGTGTGTGTGTGGTGGTGGTGGTGGTGGTGGGAGTTTCTGGTTTGTGTCGTGTCGGGTTGGATGTTTGTGCCGTCTTTGTGTGTTTTGGGTGGGTTGATGTTGAGCTTGTGTGTGTGTTTTGGATTTTTTTGGGTTTGGTTGTTGCGTGCGTAGGAGCTTCGTATGTCAATCAGTCGCGTCGTTGTGGTTGTGGGTTGGAATGTTTTGGTGCATGTGTGTATGTGTGGGTGGTACATATTTATTGGTGTGTGTGTGTGTGTGGGGGTGTGAATTTTTTTGGCCTGCGTTGGTGTGTGTGGTGAGAGGATGTCTCTTGCCGTAGTGGCAAGAATCGTTGAACGTGCAGCTAAAACCGCATTGTTTCCAGAGCTTCTTCTTTAAATTGCTGGTTAGTTGGCTGCGGCGAATTTTTTCAACTTCCATTTTTAGCCAGGCTTGCCTATTTTCCCCCACCAGCTGTTCACAACTGCGTGCATAACCTGCAAACTTGGAGTGACTCCGTGCATAATCGGCTATAGTGACGACGACCCTGCCCCTCAAGGACGAATCCCGCGGACTGCAGGGCCCAGCTTACTAGGCAATTTGAGCCGAGTTTAGCGTCAACACAGCAGGCGACAAACCCGGATGTCAACCACTGCAGAACTACCAACGCGCGGTCACAAAAAAAAGTGCGGCTACATCACATATAGAGCCTTGCGCTGCAGGTGCGACGTTGCTCCTACTTGGAGCAGATCATTGTTCTCAACGTCTAATGATACCTTTCAACGCCATTGCCCACTCTGATTTTAAAACTCCTCCCCTCGATGCAGGCGCAGGCTTCCCTCCCACGCTTTTCCTCCTCGAGCAAATCACCTAGGCATAACCCCTGCTGCCAAGCCGCACACTGAGCCAACACTACACAACACCGACGACACACAATCACCATCCCCACAGATCGCACTCTCACCTACGGCCCTGAAAACCACCTCGATGAAAAGACACCTGATACACAACGCGAACAGCAACTCACAGATAGCACCTCATGACCCTGGCAACTACCCGAGCGCCCTTCCAAGCTTCTTCTCGCATAACCCGGTACCCACTAGCCAGAGACCGAACTGCGACCCAACCTTGAAACCTTGGGATCCCTATAGAAGGCCCGAAGTCTAGTTCCAGGCTGATGTCTGCTCACATGTGGTAAGGTCTGAAAGGAAAGGGCCCCGCCCTTTGAGCCATGCAGCGACAAGACTTGGCGACAAGCCACCCCAGGGCGTGTTGCCATTGCAGCGACAGAATGGGAGCACACCTAAAAAGAAAAGTGCAGCTAACATTAGACTCCCGTGCTTTTCTGAGCGAGGCTGGAGTCTGGCTCCAGCTCAGATGTGGTAAGAAGTCTGAGGAGGGCCCGTGCTTGCCCGAGAAGGTTGCCATGGAGTTGGAGGCCCAAGATCAGGGCTAGCTCCGCTTGGCTGCAGCTGTCCCAGGTGCAACAAAGGTTCATCATCATCAAATCAATCGTTGTTATTATTATTTATTTTATTAATCTATTATTATTAATTATTAAAATAATAAAGGATAATTAATAATAATAATAATAATAATTATGAACCCAATAACTATGTATTTATTGTTATATTTTAATTAATTCTGGACTTAATACCATAAATTGTTTAATTATCATGTATCTGTTACTTGCTCGATGATAATATCATTACTGTATATATTTTATTAGATCATTGCAATTTATAGTAAACATTTTAAAGTATTAACTTCACAATTTTGAAAGTTTGTTGAAGATTCAGCAGCTGCAGCCAGCACCGACAATCTTCTAGTGGTACCGTCGCCATAGACCAGAACCTTTCTAGTGGTACCCTAAACTTTCCTAAGTGGTACCATCTCGCTATAACCTTTCTGGGTACCAGGGCGGTCTGTGAGCTAAACTTTTTTCCAAACCTACTACAACGACTGACACACGGGAATTTGATTTTCCTCTTTCCAGTAACGTCTGCATCGCTAACCCTTGCGTACTTTCAACTGCATCACAGTTTTGCGTGCCGCACTGCATCACATCTTGCGTACATCTCTGCTTCATAGCGCCGTACTGGCACCTCAACTGCATCAAATTGGTGGTACATCACTAGCAATCACATTGTTGCGTACCTGCATTGCATCACATGTTGTGTGCGATCACTGCATCACAGATGTTGCGTACATCCTGCATCACAGTTGGTGTACATCATCTGCAATCACTGTTGCGGTTCCCATTCGCTACATCACTTGAGCGGATGCAGAAATGGCATGATCATTCAAACAACCTGCAATAAAATAAACACTAATATGACCTGTACTAAACAACTCAAACTAATATAGCCTGCAACCAAAAGCTAAACTTATATGAATTGTATGCAGGGCGTGTCTTCTTTGCCTTGGCCGGATCTGGATCCGAGCCAGCCTGGCTGAGGCTTGGGTCAGGCCCTGAGGATGCCATGGAAGCTGCTCAGCGCCCTTGCATCACGGATCCATCGGCGAAGCAGCAGCTAACCGGCCGAGGATTAAAGGGGTGGCTGAAATGCCAAAGGAGCTAGCCAGCAAAGCGTGCTAGGGAGTTGAAAGCAGACGGCTTGAAAAGCTGAAGGGACCCCTGGAGAAAACCCCGGCAAGATGGTGAGTAACCTGAACATGCGTCTTCTAACGGCGCACCCGCGATGCTTGGCGCAATACACACACACAACATGATGGGTATACACACAAATACATTGCGGTGTGCTAGACAGACTTGTACAGCATGCAGTCCATTTGTCCACAACAGAGGCGTCTTCTATCGACAAGCACATGAATGGTGCACAATCAATCACACCACTCTGTGAACAACACCCTCTTTATGCATGCATCCAATATATCCTACAACAGACTCATACTTAGCGCCTTCTATATGACACACATGAATGGTGCAATCAACACACAAACCATGCAATGGGTGTACACACACATGTAGCCATCTGTGTCTGGTAGGCGGCTCGCGCAGGAAGTACTGCAGTCTGGACGGATCGGCAAACTACGACACACACACATTTCTAAGTAACAGCGTAGAGCAATCTCTACACAACACACATGCATGGTGCAATAAACACACACACGCACACATGCACTCATATGAATCAGCTACACACATATTCTGTTCGACGCCATACTATTCAGAGTCGCTGATATTGTAATTTCTTTGTATGTGTTAGACGCTTTGCAGCATGGTAAGCTAAAACACACACACTCACACATCAACCTATATCCTACAGGCCCATTGCATGATGCACTACAAAACACACAGCATAGGTTGGCCGTGACACACATGCACCATGCATCATCCTACACCAATGTAGCGTATTTATTCGAAGCACGCACAACCATAGTATCCTACGACATGCATGGTCACTAAACAACACCAGTTATACCATAACAAAAAAAAAAAATCATTAAAAACCATATTATCGATCCGTGGCACACATTCGTTTTCCTAAACGACACACGGTGCACTAATAACCCAACAACCTGACGTGCGCTCAACTCCTGTCCTTCCATTTTACCCACTTTCTCATCATCTCAAAAGCATGAATGGCGAGACTCATTAATAACGGTTTACGGGACTGAAGCTGGCACTGTGAGAGAGGGAAGGCGGGAGAGGGCTGGAGGGAGAAAAGCGAGAGAGGGAGGGAGGGGGGCAGGAGAAGGAAAGGAGGGGGATAAGGAGGGAGGGAGGAAGGGGGGAAGAT